>JZLH01S0623738.1:29572-55247 GCA_001188425.1 Eucidaris tribuloides | reverse complement strand
ATAACAATTTTAAACCCCATCGGGATGGCCCTGGCAAAAATGTTAAAAATAATGGGTTCAATTTTTTTCATTAAATAAATTTTTAAAAAAAACCAAAGAAACAAAAAAAAAAGTTTCAATGAAAAGCTACACCCTCCACCTGAAAGAGACCGAGGTCCTGCTTCCTCAAGATGAGGCCACAACACAATGCAACCTTCAAATCCCTCCCCAAACCCCCAAGATGCCACAAATGCAAAAACTTTTTTTGGGGGCCGATCACACGCAGACCCCTCCAATTAAATAACAAAAAAAAAAATAAAACCCCACAGACACTCCAGAATCCACCATTTGCAGGGCTTGTGGACTTTTTGGGCACAAAGCCTTCAAACCAACAAAAAAATCCCCCAAACCAAACCCGGGCCTTTTAAAAAATGCTTATAATAATTACCAAATATTAAACCTACCAAACAACAACAATACAAAAAAATGGATTAATATACAAATTATTCCAAAGATAAAAACGAATAATCATAAACCCACGATTCAACCACCACCCCCCATTCAACTTCTCCTCCTCCCCAACTATCCCATCCCCCCCCCCATTCCCCTCACCTCTACTCCGTTATCAAGATTTACATTAATGTTCAATGCCCTAGCACCACACAAAAAACTAATAAATTTAATTTATCCAAATTAAACTCACAAAAGTTGGCATGCTTCTTTTTAAAAACAGCCCGGACAAGTGACGTCAAATTTTTCTGAATACAACCGCCGGCAAATTAATTCCAAATCAGAAGCCCTCCGAATAATGAAAAGATTTTTTTAAAGAAATATTCAAAGTTCCGTGGTTTGCCCCTTACTGAAACTGGACCAAAATTTCCAAGGTGGCCGTATCGGCGTGGAACAAAAAAATAATATTCCGGGGTATATAAGATTAACCGTAAAGTAAATATTGGAGTCCATCTGGTTTTAATATTTTTGGTAAAATAAATGTAAACAGAGCCTTTTGGGTAACGTAATTCCTCCCTCTTGTTCTAACTTGATTTGCCATTTTTAAATTGAGAAAAAAAAAAGAACCTTTTTTTATGAGGGGTTCCAAAAATGAAAAATCGCTTGGCGTAATAAATCTGGCAATATTCATTTTTTGGAGTTTTCCTGTAGTCCCCGAGAAAAAGATGGCATTGGCTACTTTGCCCCCCAAACGGTACTGCAATAGATCCTAAAATTGGGAAAGTATTAAAACTGTTAAATATAATAAAATAGTAGTATTTTGGTGTGGGTAAAGCAAAATGACTGAGATTCTTCGTAATAAACCGCCGATCGTCACTAGATTAATTTGGTTGGCCAGACCTGGATTTGTATAATGTTTATCCCCCAAAACGAAGAGGTTTGAAAATTCAAATTAAATGACCCCCTAGGTACTGGAAATGAAATTAACTTCCTGGTTGAATACTGTTTTTGCGTTCAAACAAAAACCGTAAATATTTTCAATTTGGTTTTACCCCCCTTGAAACCAAATTCCAACATTTACTTTGAGGTTTATTTTCTTATCCTCGATCATTCAACGCAAGATCATTATCCGCTAACCCAATTTAGCACTTTTATCCAAATTCCCTTCTTGTAATAAATGGGAAACATTTTCAGGGCATTTATCTTTCACAGAAAAAATAGCCCTTGTGTCAATCAGCATACAAGAAATCTATGTAAAATGGTAGAGAAAGGGAACCTAAACAAATCGTTGATAAATACTTGTGAACAAATAAACGGGGCCCCCTAAACAAACGGACCCCCTGAAGGAACACCCAAGATTTCACCACTTGTTTTAAAATTCTGAACAAAATGAACCCATTTATACTGAAACACAACCTTGCCCTGCCCCTGTCACCTTTAAAATAGTTTTTACAAAAACCATGAAAAACTCCTTTTTTCTCTCACACCAATTACCGAGTTTTTAATTTTTTATCTTAAAGGAAAACATCCAGTGCCCCTGAACGAGATTTCAAACGCTTTTCTTCAGGTCAAGAAAGAGGGCACCGGTAAACCAAACCGTTGGGTCCCCTATATTGCTCAAGAGGATTATCAATTCAAGATCATCAAAAAACAGAACTTGGTGGGAGTGTAGCGGGGCCGAAACCCCTGAACTGCGGCTCAAAACCTAAAGTAGGTTGTTTCTTTGTTCCCAAATAATTGATACAATTTGCCAAACATGAATAAGTCCTCTCAAGAAATACCTCTCCATTCAAATGAGAATAACATACATCACATCGGCCCCCCTGTAGTTGGCCCTACATCCCCGTCCTTTCTCCTTTCTTTAAAAGAATAGTGGGTGGAATTCTTGGCCTTTTTCCAGCCACTGGGTATCTTTGGCCCGGTTTCAAATAGAAACATTAAACAAAGTGGAGCAAATGGGGTGGTACAAATTAAAAGAAGAGAGCCTCCTCTCCTCAATAGGCTCCCCCCGTGGGGGTGCAATCCATCTAAACAGGAAGCCTTTTTCCCCATTGGGTAATTTCATTAAGCTCTTTTAAGCCCCACCCTGATTTCCTTGTAGAAATATTAATTAAAAAATAACTGTTTCTTCGTTGTGGAAATGGGAGGGTTGAACCAAAATGGTGCTGAAACTTGGAATTTTTCCCTCCGGTTTCCGAACGCACCCACTTCAATTGAATGCCGTTTGGCCCACCTGGTCTTTGGTTCCAGTGACACAAAGCGCCATTTTTATATTCCAACATCCAAATTTTGACTGGATTTTAGTGGTAGGTGGTGAACCTTTTTTTAAATGGTGTTCCAAGTTTCTTCTGAATTACCCATGACACAGAAGTTCAAATTGCCCCCAAAATAAAAAGCGGTTTTTTTTTTCAAAGTTTTTTTTTTATTCCATAATTTACAAATTTCCCCTTTTGTTCTTTATTGTATCCTTTTCCAAATAATTTAAATCAACCTGCTTGTTCGAATCGAATTTCCTTTTCAAAAAATCTCCCTCTCACGTGCCAAGCTTAATAATATGTAAATCCGTCTTATCCCAAGGTGCACCGTTTGTTTTTTTTCGTTTTCCGTACTGAAAAGTCAAAGGGCGTGTTAATATCACCTTGTGGAAAAAAAAAACATTTTTGAACTGTTATTCCCCCCCAAATAACAAGTTTCAACGTTTGTTTATTTTTGATAATATGAAATTCCCCATGTTATATTGTTATATCTTATATTTATATATCTATTCTCTCTGGATAGAAAAATTTTTAAAGGTCGAAAATTTCATTCTATTCTTCCTCCTTTCGTATTTTCTCTCCTCTGCTTTCTCTATATTACTACATACAAATATTAAAGAAATGATTCCTTGTTTTTTATGTTTATTTCCCCTAATTGAACTTTTGACATCCGGAAACCGATTATTATATTATTTCTATTATATATTATATTAATCAGGTAGGAATATATATATATCTATATTTGCTAACTTTCTCCGATCTATTTTATCTTCTCCCGTGTTCCCGGTTATATTACCTTTGGCCTGAAGTTTTTATATATATATTCTATTTAATAATGACTAAGGTATTGTTCCGATTGATAAGTTGATTTTTGTGTTAACATGTTAATCAGTAAAATCATCCAAAGTAAGATTACATTCTGTTTGAAATATACAGACTTTCTCTATATATTGCTTTCCATATTTTAGTGAGAATATAATCAACCCGTAACTAAATTCGGTGGTCCGATACAACTATTCCCCTAATCAAAACCATGGAAATTTGAGAAATTTTTTAACTGTGATTTCTCAATTATTTAATCCAAAGATGAGTTTTCTATTAGTTTAAACCGTTTTTCCCAATTTGTCTAATACCTTTTTCCCCCTTACATGCGTAACTTCAGGTTAGAATTTTTTATTATAACATGCCCTACACCTCCCTCCCCTGAGGAGTTTCTTATGTAGTTCCTTTCCTTTAAACATATATTGTTTTGCACATGTAAATTATTTTCCCCGAAATCCCGACAAAATCCTTTCCCCCCATTCCCAATCCGCAATATTGTTTCAATATAAGCCCAAAATAAATGTTCCCCCAAAAAGGATTTTGGTTTGATAAAATAAATAAGTGATTGAATCTAATGGCTTCCTTATTTCCCCTCTGTATTAATCTCTTTATTACATTGACTATGACCCTATTTTTATCAAAACTCAATTTCCCCCTTTGATGTTCAATACTAGTGAGAGAATTGTGTATCTTTGGTTTTTGCGTACTGGCAATACATATTTTGTTGCTGTTTCAACCGAAGCCAAAGTGAGTCATGAAAAAAAGCATGTATTACATATTCCAAATTTCCCCTCGTCACGTCAAATATTTACCGTCTTGGGGGAAACATTGCAGTTTTCAAGTGGACACCATTTTTTACATATAAACAACACAATAAATTGCATTTTGGTTTTTTGGCCTTTACCTGGCTTGACTTTAACATACAATACAAGGGAAATAATTTTTAAGTTTTTTTTATACTCCTCCTACCGAAAAAAGCCAACATTTATAATACCTTTTTCCCTGCCGTGACGATAATGCCACAAAACAGAACAGCGACAATACACTATAATGAGTTCCAAAGATCATTTTCGAGTTCTATATTCAGACAACTTTTATTTGTTCTTTTGGGGTGAGCCGCCAAACGGATTCCCTCCCGTCCGTTTGAACCAAGCCTTTTTTCTGGAACCGAGTCCACAATCGCAAAGTTTCTACTCATTAGTCCTTTTGTCTGTATGCGTGAAGATTTTATCACGGATGAAGATTGAAAGTAACCTCCGGAGCTTGTGCCCGTGATGCGTATCCTCAATGCCTTGGCGTTATATCGCGAAACTCCACGATAATCCCAAGTTTGGGTTCGATTTTCCTTTCCTCTGTTTGTGAGCCGGTTGGTTTTTGGGGAAGGACCGCCGGATGGGTTTCCTTGTCCAAATCAGCTACTTTGATGTCAAAGGATCCCCAGTTTTTGGGAGTTTGATTGGACTTCCGTCACTACCTTACCGTTGGTTTTCAGCCAGCCGACTTCTTGAATTGCCCGTAAGATGGCGAAGGAATTTCCGCCATTGTAATATTGTTCTTGATTCTCAGTGGGTTCTTTTTGTTGGATTTGTCCTCGAACCTCTTCTTCCAATTCCAACGATCCTTTGTTAAGAGTCCTGAATTTCCCCCTTGACTTTCCCGATTCCGAAGTCCCCAGAATTCCATTGCTGTAATATACGTTTTTGCCAAACCGCGTTCCCCAACACTGCATCTGCAATCGATGTAACTAAATCTGTTTCAGAATGGGCCCCCAATTTCCATAAATGAACCTCTTTGGATCAAGCTCTTGAAGTTGAATGAAGTCAACGGGAAAAATTGAAACTGAAATAGCTGGAAATATTTTGGTCCTTGTCATTGTCGATGCTTGATTGACCACCAGCACTAGTACCAGCGACTGGTCCGTCGCCGTCCGCTGCTGTGGCCCCATGGCTATCCAAGCCCTCGCCGTTCTCTCCGATGTCGTTCTCGGTTAGGGAAGAGGCGTCCTTCTTCTGGCCTTGAAATCTCCTTTTAGGCTTCATTTTCACCAGTATCGAATACAGGGATCACAGGAGACGTCTATTACTAAACCTATGTGACATAAATCATGCAAAGTATGCAGCAAAAATCGTAATTTTAACCAAAGATTCGTTGTGTCTGCTACGTCGTGTAATCCTTGAGAGTGAATATTTGTCCTTATTGTTGTATACTTGTGAATGGTTATGTTTATGTTTGAAAGTACTGTTATTTTGTTTTCATTTTGGGTGACCTTTAAACCACTGAGGATTAAAATAACGGTTCAACATATCTTGGACCAGGCTGTGCAGGAAATGTGTGTATACTAAAATCAAATCATCTTCAAAATGTAGGCTTTGTCTTTTATGCTTTAATCCTTGCACTCTTGTGATACTGTCCTGTATATCATCAAGTGCACAATATGTTGCTCCACTGACAAAGTCTGGAGGGGGCAATAAGTGTTTTCCTGATCTGTCTGTCCATCCTTCTGTCTGCGCATCCTGATTTTGTTTCTGTGTGATAGCTTTATAAAATGCTACATGGATTTTAACATTTATGGTGTGTAGGTAGGTGACACTAAGATAGATTAAGCTCAAATTCTTAGTTTGCAGGTCAAAGGTCTAAGGTCACAGCTCATTGGTTTCTGTGTAATAACTCGAAAAACTACTAGATAGATTATAAAAACTTGTAGTATGTAGGTTGATGACACTAAAATGTAAGTCAAGTTTATATTCATAGTTCACAGATCAGAGGTGGAAGGTAGCAGGCCATGTGAATTGGTCTTTGCACAATAATTTAAAATTCATAATAGATTAGTGGCACAGTGGGTGTAAATATGGCGCATAAAGAGTAAATGTACACTTATGTGTACAGTAAGTACAGTACATGGTGACTGTAGACAGGGAAACGAGGATGAAAGTGCTTAATTTCCCAAGGTCACAAATTACTTTAGCTAGATTGGAACCCATGATCTTTTCCATAGTGTCATCCACAATGTCATGATGCTTCATATAAGATGATGAAATTATTGATGTTTGATGTCAATTATCTTTTCTTTGTCTCTTTCTTTCCTTCTTTTTTGTTGTTACATTCCTTTTGTCTCGCAGGTCATTCCTTGTCCAGACTCAATGGAGAGGTTACTCCTTGTGGCCAGTAATTGTTTAGGAATAACAGCATCACATGTCTTTACAGCCCATGGAGGCAGAATAGAAGATGTCTCTTTAATAAGGTATTTATCACATGTGGGGACAACTCTATACTTTTGTGCACAAAGTAATGGGTGGTCATTTTTATGCAGTCATGGCACAAGAATGTGCCCTGAAATTCTTTAAACAAAATTATTCTGAAATATTGCTCGAAATGGATACTGGTAGTCTACAAATGACCTCAACATATAATTTGAAACTGAAGGACTTATCGCTTCAGTTTCATTTTTTAATTTTCCAACTTTCTGCCCAAGTTCAAGTGTCTTGAACAAAATTCAAGTGTCTTAAACAAAATTTTGTCCAGTACTTTTTTTTGTGGACTGGATCATTCAATCCACACAGTGCAAACTTTGGGGTTTTTAGCTCACCTGAGCCAAAGGCTCAAGTGAGCTATTGCGATCGCTTTTCGTGCATCGTGCGTTGTTCGTCTTGCGTTGTGCGTAAACTTTTACACATTTTCAGCTTCTTCTTCAAAATGCATGATTGGATTTGGCTCAAACTTGGCAGGAATGATCCTTAGGGGGTGGGGATTCAAGGATCCTCAAATGGTACACCTGGCCCCCCTAGGGCCCCAGGGGCAGGGCCCTAAAGGGCCAAAAGTAGGTAGTTTTCAAACATCATCTTCACGAGATCCAGAAATAGTTTAGTTAAGCCACTATGTGTGTAGATACCTCTATATATGCTGAATTAATGTTCCTCATGACAATGCCCAGGGTGGCCCCATTTGGCCCCTAAGGGGGGGGGGGGCAAAAGTTTGGGGGTAGGGCCGTATGGGAATAATTCACATTCACATCAATGGATTTAGACTAAACTTGGCGGGAGTGATCCTCAGGAGGAGGGGATAGAGGGTTCCTGGAATGGTACACCAGGCCCCCCCTAAAGGCCCAGGGGGCAGGGCCCAAACTAGGTAACTTTCTAACCACAAGCCCATTTGTAACCAAACTTGGGTGGTAGATGCGTAACAGGGACCTCAATGTTATTTGGGGGTCAAAGGTCACATATGAAGGTCAAACGTCAAATGAAGTCAAATGATAGAATACTCTGCAAGTTTCTTCTTTGGTTGGTATTTGTGACTAACTTGTATGGTAGATGCTACATGTATAGTGACCTCGAATGTTAAATTGGGGTCAAGGTCACATAAGTAGGTCAAAGGTCAAATGTTAGGATACTAGGGCATGCCTTGTTTTTATAAAAATGGGTGTTAGAATGTAATTTACATGGCAAAATCAGCTATATGGTAAGGGGATGCAAAGTTTTTCAACTGGTTCATTTGGCTACGTTGGTGCCTAGATATCAGGCTCCAGGGGCCAAAACTACATGTATAACGGATGTTTTTTCTATGGGTACATAGAGAGTTTGCGAGACCTCAGGTGAGCGTCGTGCCCCCCGGGGCTCTTGTTTGTCCAGTGTTGGGCGTATGTGGTCCGTGCAGCTCTGCTCATGACCATGTACATAATAGGTGTAGTTACATGTATTTATAAGCTTTAGAGGAGAGTTACTCACTCTGTGACATACATGTACAGGTACAGTACTTGTTTTCTGAGTCAATTTGTTTACATATTTTTCCCTAGTAACTGAGAGGCCTATCTGTGTTTAAACCAACGGGAATTCCGCACCTATAAAACAGTTGTCTATGGGTCAAGCTACCTGTTTGATTTTCATTTTCCAACCACTATCATGCAAGAATCACACACAAAAGTATAATTTCAGTATGGTCTGAAAATAGTGTAGTCTGCATAATGCTACAAAATTGTTCCCATACATGTACAAGTAGTTGAGAGAGAAGAAAAGTAAATGCAGCAGCTATCCTGTTATAAACATCAGCTTTTCAATAAAGTCATTACTTAGATATTTATAGACAAGAAAATATGAATTATAATGATAGACTCACTTTAAAACAGTAAAATGGTATTAACCCTTTAATTTGTTGAATGTTTTTAGAGTGCGCAATATATATTTCAAATTATTAACAATATGCTCCATACTATATAAAAACTAGTGTTGTGATGATAAAAGTCACAATGGATTTTGTACAGTTGATTTTGAATCAAGAAATGTCCATTGCAAGTGTGCATGTTTTCATTGTTCACACACAAAGGAGCTAAATTATATGTTAGTGTTACTTTTCAAACTGATAATCGTAATACATAATACTGTGATATAAATCTAATACTTGCAAATTAATTGCTTAACTGTTTATGTCTTACTTTGATATTTTCCATTTCAGAGACGATGAAATATTATACATTTCAGAAGGTGAACCATTTATAGGTATGTCATTAAGAGGATATATATTTTTGTAGAATTGTGCCTGATACACTTGGAACCTTGTCTAACATCACACACATCCCCTCATCTACATGTATCCCAGGGCAACCCTAGGGCAACCCCAGGGCAACCCAAGGGCAACCCCAGGGCAACCCCAGGGCAACCCCAGGACAACCCCAGGACAACCCCATGGCAACCCCAGTGCAACCCCGTGGCAACCTCAGGCCAACCCCGTGGCAACCCCATGGCAACCCCAGGGTAACCCCAGGCTAACCCCTGGACAACCCCAGACCAACCCCAGGGCAACCCCTGGGCAACCCTAGGGCAACCCTAGGGCAACCCAGGGCAACCCCATGGCAACCCCAGGGCAACCCCAGGGCAACCCTACATGTAGGGCAACCTCAGAACAATCCTCGGGCGAGTCGAGGGCAACCCTAGGGCAACCCTAAGGCAACCAAAGCGCAACCCCAGGGCTGTCTGAGTAACAGATATAGTTGCACAATTCCCAGGAATTTTCAGGGTGGAAAATTTCCATGGGAATTTTCGGAAATTTTCGGCAACTTTCGGCAACATACATTTAGTATTTGAATTTCGAAATTGATCATTCATCTAATATTGGAAATACATGTATCATGATATCAAAACATTTTACTCTAACATAAAGAAGAAAGTAGATGTAACAATGTAAAGTCAAACAGTGATTTATTTTTGTTTATTTACTTAAATTATGAAAACATGAACATTACTTGACTCGTATCTTGGCTTTGTTTTCAACATTATATGTGCTGTGTAATGTCACCTCAACCAGCCAAACTTCTAATATGCGCCAGCCTGATGGTACATGTACACCTACTCAAACTTTGTGAATTAAATAACAATAAAAGACAATTTTACTCATTGAAATAGACATTTCAGTGGAATTTTTCACTCCACTTCATGCACTGGCACTTCATACAATGTGCATGGATCAGATAGCATCATTCAGACTACAGTGTAGGCCTATGATCTCATCCATGCATGTGTAATGTGTGTGTGTTCTCTCATTTGGGCCAATTTATCCCAATGAAAGGCCCAGGCAAGCCAAAAGAGAGGTAAAAACTTTTTTTTCTTGTGATAGTGTGCTATACAACAGAATACTGATGAAATTTCCAAAAATAAAATAATTTCCATTTAATATGATAAAGATGAAAATTCCCAAAGATCCCAAAATTCCCAGCCCATTGAAATTCACCAAACTTTCCATGGACATTTTCTAAAATTTCCAGAAAGTTTCCAATCTTTTGCAACCCAAGTAACAGACCATGGTGCTGCCTCTTTAGTTCTTCTGTGAACTTGGGGGCATCAACTTCAAAATTTCTCCCCATTTCTGCATCCCAGTGCCCTTCCCTGTATCTGCTCTCCTGTAGTCTGAACCTTTTCCATAACCCATATCCACCACCTGCATCATGGTATTGAATTGAATTGAATTGAATTTTATTTTCAATTTCCCGTGATAAAAAGAACAAAACATTGTACAATATGATAAACAACATTGATATACAGACTACATAAACATTTAAAAATAGCTAATGATAAAAATAATGGAGAATGGATGGATCTTCACAAAGTAATAAGGCCCTGGTCAACACTTAGCAGGTTAGCCGACTACCTGTGATTGAGTTACAACGAGTTATCGCAGGTGATCGCCAGTATTGCAGTTAGAACGTTGCGATTTATCGTACGACAACCATGGAAATCACTTGTGATCGCAGGTGATGGTACGATCGAAAATAGGTTTCAAACGGTTTTAAAACCTGGCTACGATCAAATTGATCGCAAAGAGGTGGCAAGCAATCGCCAGTGATCATGTGTGCATCGTGCAATCACCGTACGATAATCGTGCCACTAATCGCACTTCCAAGAGGGAATTTGAATAGATACGAGAAGTGGTAAAATGATCGTGGGTAGACGCACGTCAAATGGTAGCTCATCATACGATCTGACGATAGTATGATCCTGACTTGCGAATACCTGGAATGTGATTAATGCATTTTTCTGTTGATATTTGTTGTTGCTGTTTAATAAAGTGAATGTCATTCTCGGGATCAAGTCCGTAATGAACTTCAACATCATCTTGTGCGTCTTCGACGGAGGCTTCTTCTATATCCTCCGCTACAGGCTTCGCCCTCTTCCTGAGCCTTCTTGGAGGCATGTCTGAATTATACTGTACATGTAATGTAGGCTACGAGTACATGTGGTCTCTATGAACATTAGTGGTGCATGTCAGAAGTGAACACTGATTTATATAGCAACGTGAATAATGAACGTAAAATAAATATTTCCGTTGTTGAGGTTGTTAAAAAGCATTCCATTCACACCTTCTTTTCACAAACGCATAATTTTGCTTATCGAAATGCCAACCGTAGCATCGTTTGAAACCAGTGAACGCATGACGTTCGTACGATGAGCAGAAGTAACCGTACGATTAGCTACCATTCATCGCAAGTGATCGCACGAATACCTGCCGCTAGTCGCAGCTAATCGCCCGTTTGTGTACCATTAGCCGTAGGTAATCGCACATTTGCCCACCACTTTCCGCAGGTGATCGCACGACTGGCTGCGACTTGTCTTAGGTGAACGTGCAACTAGTGGTACGGTTAGTGGTTGGTATTCGTGCGATTACCTACGACAAGTGGCAAACAGGTCGTACAAGTGTGACCATACAGCACAAATCGTGCGAGTTACTTGCGACCTAGCTGCGGAGGCCCTTGTCGTACGATTCATTTAATCGCAAGTAGTCGCAACTGCTAGTGTGACCAGGGCCTAAGGTAACTTACAATTTGAAGATCCCTTCAGAATCAAAAATATAACAAGTACATGTACATAACATGACAAACCACAGAGACACTATTGCACATTACCAAGAAAAAAGTACATCATAACATCAGTCTGATTAAAAGTTTTATCTGATATTAACTTTTCTAATAAATGTTTCTTTAGCTTATATATTTTGTATTTGGTTTGATCTTTAAAAAAAAAATGACCTGTGGATTTTGTGTTTTAGATCCAAAGTTCAGCCGGTCGGGCCAGAGCTCAGTCGTGATGTGCAGCCATGAGAGATCAGATGTGGTACAGAATGACTGGATTACCTTGAATGTTGGTGGGAGACATTTCATGACGAACAGGTACATCGTCGGTTGTCTGGCAGAAGGGCCCTAGCATATTTTTCCGGCAGAAGAGCCTTAACAGTAAACTTTCTCTAATTTGAGAAATATTGCCTTATTTGATATTTGCACGTAACAGACTGGCAGAAGGGTCTAAAAATATCACACTAATTTGATTTCGTGTGGAAAAAGTCAATGGTTTTCAAGTAAGAGACAATTTAGTGTTAAGGTCCTTCTACTGGGAACATATGCTAGTGCCCTTCTGCCGGACATAAGTCGACATGTTCATGTATGGTGATGTAGTATCACAACACTTCAAAACAACAACAAATGGACATCGAACACAAGTAGCTGGTAAATTCTGCTGGAGGGAGGGATGTCTGATGGATCACCCCCTCAACGTTTGCATGATAATTAATTTCAAAATACAAGGGAGTATCGGCATGCAATTTTAAGTAATGAAAACGGGGATTTTACCGGTTTTTGAAAATTTCGCTCATATTTTTGTTCATTTGGCTAGTAAAAAATGTTTTTTGTTGTCGTCAGCCCCCGCTTTTGGTTGTTGTCGCCCCCCCCCCCCCTTATCAGATGCTGGTTGGCTTGTAATTTGGCCAGTAAAAATCCTTTTTGGCAGCCAAAAATGTTTCTGGTCATCGTCAGCCCCCTGCCCTTTGCTTGTCGGATGATGTTTGGCTAGTATTTTTTTTTGGGGTGGGGGGGGGGGGGCTGGGGGAAATTTTTCAGACAGATTTTTCGCGCCTCCTGAGATTTTACCTTGGCGCTCCCCCAGGTTCATAAATGTGGCCGCAATTGGACAATCAATAGCCAAGATCATAGGGGGAGGGCTCTTATGGCCCACGTCCCCTTCCTTGTTTTCAAAGCCTCCAAAATGCCTCAGTCTTTTTAGGGTTAAGGGTTTAATAACCTCTGCACATGCCTTTATGAGTTCACAATCAATATTGCACTTATTGAATAATCATGAATCGGTAACGGTTATGCAGATTAAAACAGAAGCCCCAAAGCAATTTTCTCGATCAATCAGTAAACTTCTGATGCAGTGTACAGCATGTCCCAGAAAAAATGTCATAGACCATAGAATAATTACCAAAATCAAGTGTTTATACGAAATTATATTTACACATTTAGAAAGCCCTCTTAATTTTGTAATTCATGTGAAAATTTCAAAGGTCTCGCTTCATTGGTTTTGAATATACAGGCTCTTATGTAACAGCAGTGCTTTCCAGCCCATTCCAAGTTTGATAAAAAGAAAGGCACATCACAGACACATTATACCTTGTTCCATGCTTCACTCAGATTATCTCAATGAATTATCTCATTCACTTTTGAAATGAAAACTAATCAAAATTCTGTTCCACTGGTCGTGTTTGCTTTCACAGAGTGTGTTCCACTTATGGGTTGTCCTTCCATGTCCAGCTTGGAAACTTTATTGTTCTCCTGCAAGTCCTTCCATCTGATTTACATCCAGGTTGATGCATTGATATAGCACTGCAAACTTGGAATGAACAGCACTGCTGGTACTTAACAGACTGTGTATTAAAAGACAATGAAGTGAGACCAATGAGATTTTCACAAAAGTTAGAAAATAAAATGGGCTTTGTAAATCTGAATACTAAATATAGAATAATACTTGAATTTGGATTTAATTTAGCAGTGAGGTAATACTGCCGCCGATCGGATAAACCAGCGGCTATCGCTCCGCGCGGCCGGTATAACGGTTTTTCATTTTTCGCGGTTTCGGTGTTTAGCCGGTCGTCAGAAAATCACCCTTTCCTGTCCAGTAACTAAATAACAATAATTTTGGGTTTTGTTGCCCATTTGCCATAAATATCGCAGCACTCTGCTTGGCCAGTAAATTCCTGCTGATAACAATAACTTTTAGAGCTTCCTGTTACACTATTATGACTAAGACCCAGCGGGTTGAAGACGGGTCGGGTTCTTGGCATTCCTCTGTTGCACCATCCGATCTAAAAATGGAGCAAACAACACTGACCTTACCACCGCCAGCCCAGTAACAGTTTGAAGAAATTGTGACTCGATAATGCATGAATAGTCAGATTTATCCAGACTAGTCCTCAAGGACCAATCAGAGAATGGCAGCCTGACAATCTGTCATCATTTAGGTAATGTCCACACCACATTCGTGTGTTCATAGCCAGAATCCCTGGCCGCCTAGCTACTTGCCTGGGAACTGGTAATGTACACGCCACTGGCTACACGTTACGGTGGCTAGCGTGGAGCTGCATCCCTGGCCTGCAGTCTCAAACGCCTGTAAGCTGATTGGGCAATTACTGTACTGATTGTATAAGTTATCACATCTTTGTGTTAATACAGTGAGGCTGAGTGGGGTGGGGGTGTGGTACAAAATAGTGCCAGTAAAGCTACCCTTTGTAAGACTGTAGATAGTGATTGGTTAATTACTCCTTATACATGTATTATCACAGCACAGGCTTGTTTGTTATGCTCCAGTGCGAAGGCTGACTGTTGTGGGTGTGGCGCTAAAGTCACTTGCGCATGTGTGCATGTTCTGTTTGTGAAAGTTAATTGTGTTTGTAATTCTGATACGGGGAATCTTTGCATGGAAAGTTGGACACACCTCTTATTATCGCGATTGGTCCCCTGCGAATTGTGATCAGGACTTTTAGAATAGTGCCAATCTCGTGACTGCGTTTACCTTTGTGCAACCGATGGCAAGTTGAATTTGATAATTGACTTGCGTGCTTGTGTCTGAGACAAATACTTTGAAAAAATCTGAAATGGTGCTTAATTTCTAAAAAAAAAATGTTGCACAATTTCAGACGTAGATCATCATAGAACAGATTATCGATTTCAAAGACAATAGAAATATTAATAAAAGTCAAAGAAATGACCATGAGACTCATTACTGATACTAATGACCATAAAATATTGATTTTAATGATATTAATGATTTTAGTATTAATGTATCATTACCATTACTATTGTAAATTATTTGGTAGTATTACAACTTCCTAATATTAGTTATTATTATTCAAGTTGTGTTTATTGAACATTTGGACACATTTGTGGCGAAACGTTTGAATATTGGGAGGGCACAAAATTGTTCCCAACAATGGTTGCCCCTCCAAGTCTATTGCAATCTAAACGTTCCACCACGCCTGCTTGAACACAAATTTATACAAAACCTAAGAGAAGAACCAGAATTCAATTTTAATTATGAACATGTACTCTTGTCTTTCCCAAGTGGCAAGAAAATATCCTGATTTTTAAAATCATATTCACTGCTAGTAAGACTGCCTGTGGACATCCATCACCATCAATTCTTTCATCTCTTATCATGCAAGCCAAAGTAAAAAATAAAAACAAAACAAACAAAAATGTCGGCTGCATCATCGAAAGAACAATAACAAGTAGTCACTGATAATGACATCGTAAGAATTTATTCCAAATACCACAATGTCGGACAAGACGATTGAGCGTGAGAAAGTCTACAAGTACCAACAGGTGGGGGATTATGTTCTATTTGTGTTGTCTCTCCTTCTCTCTCTCACACGCTGGCAGCTAAGTCAAAACAATTCAAAAACAAATGTCATGCAATGTGACAGATTTGTTCTTGCCGCAATTTATTTTTTCCCTATAAGCTACAGCCTACAATGTAGCTATAAAAATGTCTTGCTTAATGATCTGTACTGAAATACAGTAGCAATATACATGTACATACTGTACTTATGTCTTAACACTTATGCTACCATTACTAATGTTAGTGTACTACTACTACTACTACTACAACTACTACAGTACTACTACTACTACTACTACTACCACTACTACTACAACTACCACAGTACTTCTACTACTGTACTACTACTACTACTACTACTTGCCTACTACTACTACTACTACCACTACTACTAGTAGTAGCTACTACTACTACATATAGTAATACTGCTACCACCTTCTACTGCTACTACAACTACTTCATTAATACTACTTGACATGTACTACTACTACTACTACTACTCACTATAACTACCACTACTACTACTACTACTACTATACTATTACGTCTACTACTACATTACTACCTGACTAACACATCTACTAATTACTACTACTACTACTACTACTACTAGAATTCTTGTGTTTCCCTTTTGAATTGATTCCCTGTCTGTGTTTGTTATAACTGTTTGCATTGGGGTGGGGGGGGGGGCAGAATTGAAGCGAGAGTGATTAGTGACAGACCGCGTGCTGAAAAGTGTGATGGTAATTTGAGACAACTTGGGGTTGGTGAAGCTCAGCAAAAGGGGGAGGGGGTGAGTCCATGAGCACCGGTCAACATTGTAGCCCATGCCAGTCAAAACTCTTGGTAAATGATCTGGTACCCAATTTTCCGTTCAAAAGACACTATTTTGTGAAAATGTATATTATTCTTGTCATCAATTTATGATGCTTCTCATAGTTAACTACATGATAATTTTGATCTAGTGAACTTCAGTATCAACTCACAGATCGTTGATATTTTTGTAGGAATTCTAATGAATGCATTATGTGATCAAAAATACATTGAAGACGACAGTCATGAAATTTTGTGGACATTATAAAGGGACATTCCCATCTTAACATTTTGAATGCATACATGTCAATTTACTGAATAAAAACATTTGTGCATAATTACACATTTTGTTGTATTATGTACATTTATTCCCTTTTGTGAGGGGCGGCTTCCAAAATTAGGGAAACATAAAAATCAATACAATCATCAGTTACAGTGTATTTTAGAAGATACATACAATTGATACAAAAATTGTTACAATCCCATTAACATCCCTATCTCATGAAAAAGCACAGTTTGTAACGTCACAACTCATTTGCTGCTTGAGAATGAAAAGAAAACAGTAGCTCGAGTTTTATTATTGCCGGCTTCTGCTGCATGCCAATACTCTCCCGCAGAAAGAATTTGGGTTAGCGGAGATAACATCAGAGAATGTAAACATCCTTTGGCCTAAACCCTTTGTGTGTGGCCGGCATCTCGGCGAAATGTAAACATCCTTTGCGTAAACCCTTTGTGTTGACCGCACGTCTTTGTGTAGTGAATCTGAGCGGTTTCGTCTTTCATAAGATATCCATGGAATGTCGGCTCACAGGGATGGTTTCCCACGCTAACCCTGGCACATGTTTGTGTCGTGGAGGACAAGCAGAGGTCAGTAGGGGTCAGTAGGGCATGGCTCTGTTATGGTAGGTGCGCATGCGGACGTGGAGTCATTGAGTGACTTACAGTGAATATAATTGGATATACAGTACTCCGTCATGATTGGTGCGTGTCGAACGGTCATGAACTGACTTATGAATACATGAATCAGATTGAACTATCAACGCCATGTAGTTCCATCGTGTGTTGGGGTTGAGATAAGTGACAGACTTCATGACTTGAAGTTCTTCCCAGGTGCAGAATAATACCAAACACAAAATGACGCCCCTTTCTGTGAGGCCGCAACTCGCTTTGAATAGACAATTAAATTACTAGTAGATGTTTTTGCCCTCCGTGATGCAGTGAACTTTAATTGTTATGAGACTGCCAATGGGGGCTATGCATGACTCGATCTCCCTGTAACCGGGGCCCGTATAGCACATGGAAAGAAGTGGTATGCGACCTTCTGAATAATAAGGATTCTTAATTAATCAGCGCGAAAGTTCCGGATATCGCGATCAACCGTTCGGATTATCAACATCGGATATCCGGATATTAAAAATATCCGACATGTGGCTAGTATTAATCAGAGGGACCATTTTTTTTGGGACATGCGCTGTATATCAAGATATCAATATTTACTCCGCGACATATAGAGATTTGGAACTCCATTGGGCCCCCACACCTCGTTTCTCTTGAAATGAGACATGAATGTATAATGAATGCAGTTGTGAATTCTGGCTATGCAGTAACCAGAAAAAGGAAAGCTCTTGACTCCAAAATGGTTTTCTAGTTTGTAAGGTCACGCACCTTTTTCACTTACAGGGAAGTAACTGCACGGAACCATACATTTTTGTTGTTGTGATTGGCAGTAGGGAGCCACCAAATACTTCCATCAGTACACTTCCCTTTTCTTAAATAATAATAATAATGATTATGATAAATAGTGACATATGAATACTGGCAGCGCAGTATTTAATGATAATTAAATGACATAGATACTGCGTGAATGAATGAATGAATAAATAAATTAAAATATAAGAATATAAGAACAAACTAATTAGCTATTCCTTTTATAGATTGCTATGCCTAAATTGCCGCCCGGCGCATCCAATAACATGATAACTAATAAACTAACTGTCGAACTAAAAAACAACCCCATGCCGTTGTGTTGGTGGTGGTGGGAGAATGTAACTCATCTATTCTGTAAAATGGAATAATTTGTGGTGAGATATGAAACATACAGTATAGTTGCTCGATGAAGTTGTGGTATCTCCTTTTCATTGCAGTTATAACTCAAAAAATTTTACTTTCAATTTCAGCATATTATTATTAATATCATTATTTTGGCATACTTATTTGTTTATTTGTTTATATACGTATATTTATCATTATTTGCAATACTTATTTGTTTATTTGTTTATATACGTATATAAATATACATATATAAACAGATAAAGCAAATAAGTATGCAAAATATGATAATTAATAATAATGATGCTGAAAATTGAAGGTAAATTTTTTGATTTTTGAGTTATAACTGCAATGAAAAGGAGATGCCACAACTTCATCAGCAACTATACTGTATGTTTCACTATCTCACCACAAATTATTCCATAAATATATACAGTGCGTATAAAAAAAGGGACAGTTTTGAAAAGTCGATCAAACTTTTGTTTCAAATTATGAAGTCTATATTTTGATGTTAATAGATGCTCTGAAGTCTCATCTTTCAAATGCCATTAAAAAAAATAAGTTTCGTTCATGCTTGAGCAGACACAGAACGTTTTTGTCGGGGGTTCAAAAAAAAGGCTTGCGCCAAAATAGCAGAAAATGAGAAATATGATCATCAGACTTCTTGCTAATCAGCAGAATTCCTCTTAACCTTTTCATTATCTTTGCCATTATTTATGAATTATGCTTTAAAAATTCATTTACAAAGCACCGGTGAACTGAGGTCTTGCCATGTTGCTGTCATGTCCCTTGTGCCAAGGGGACATTGATTCCTTGAACATGTTAAATTGTGTGCTTGAAAGGACAATATTAATTCTAACAGGAAAGGATTCATGTCTTTCAAAGGCACCATAACCTTTGTTGCACACAATGAAAGGATTTCAATAAATTACAAGCTCTCCCCATTATTAATGCAAATCCCCTTGCTGGGTTGACAAAAAAGTTGTTTTTAAGTTTGAAGGAATATTCAATGCTGAAAGATAACATATTAAAATGAAAAAAACAAAAACAATTCAAGTAAATAATAAACTAGACTTTAATTCGTCACTGAGATGAATTGGTGATCCGCGTAACCGCTTTGATCATTAAATCTAAAGAAAATGTGACAAGCGATCTAAATTAAGTATAACTGCATGATAAAATATGTCCCTCATCACCTAAAATTCTTTATCAAGCATTAATTCAAAATTCGACGTGCGCGTATGTGCTTGTCGCGACACGCGGACGAATATATTTAGCTTCAGTGATGACCTTTGACCTCAAGTTACTGTGTACCAAGTTTGGTTATCTTACTCGACTCCAGTCTTGAGATATGTGCGAAATACGATTTTTCTTTGTGACGTCATAGATGACGTCACAACAATTTGGCAAGGAAAGGGATGCCTGAAATGTTATCTACGCATCATAGTCTACCAGAATAAGCAATAAAAAGTAGGGGTCACCGTTAATTCTAGAGAGTTATGAGTGATTTAAAAATGCCGCCATTCACTATGCGTGCATGTGCGCGCATTTACGTTTTTCGGGCTTGTAAGCGATATTTTGGGTTCTGGTGGATGGGAAAAGGCTCTAAATGACGTAGAATTCAGTTAGACATCCCAAATCATCGAAAAAAGTATGTTATTCCCTGGAGAAGGGGGTGCGCGTGAAAAAAACATGCGCGTACGCGCGCGCACCAAAATGCTCCAAATGACCTGAAACATATATTACTGTTAACAAAAAGTCATTTGGAGCATTTTGAAACTTTGATGCGCCCGTACACACCCGTGGAGACGCGTGCGTGCCCGTGGTATGGACCAAAAGTTGACCCTTGACCTGAACTTAACCTCTGCCAAAGTTCATTGTTTTATTCCACTGCCGGCTTGAGATATTGCAAATGTAGCTTAACTCTAACTTTTTCGTAAATGACGTCATAGATGATGTCACGGGCAAGTGATCACACTGACAAAATTTGTGTAGCGAGGTCTTGACACGTGACATAACTATGCTAAGTTACAAGATGATTGACGATGGCGTTATGAGATATCTTGAACACAAGAAATGACCAGAAAGAAACCTGAATAAAAAAGAAGAAAGATTTTGACGAAATCAATGGTGATCCGCGGTTACGCGGATCACCAAATAGCTTTGTAAATGAATTTTGAAAGCATAATTCGAAAATAATGGCAAAGATAATGAAGAGGTTAAGAGGAAGTCTGCTGATTAGCAAGAAGTCTGATGATCATATTTCTCATTTTCTGCCATTTTGGCGCAAGCCTTTATTTGAACCCCTGACAAAAACATTCCGTGTTCGCTCAAGCATGAACGAAACTTATTTTTTTAATGGCATTTGAAAGATAAAACTTCAGAGCATCTATTAACATCAAAATATAGACATCATAATTTGAAACAAAATTTTGATAGACTTCAAAACTGTCCTGTTTTTGTTGTTGATATGCACTGTATATATATATCTATTTATCTATTTATTTACATATTTAATTATTTATTTGATCGTTTGTTATTTGTGTGACAATAGGAGAACACTGAGAGGGAGAGATGCAGACAGCATGCTTGCAAGAATGTTTGCTGAAGATGGTAAGAATAATCATACAATGCAGCATTTTTATGCCTCCGCCCAACGAAAGGCCGGAGGCATTATGCTTTTCGGCGTTGTCGTCCGTGCGTCCGCTTCTTTACCGGATCTCTTACGCGATAACTAAGAACCGCTGATCGGATTTTCATGTACTGGATCAAGTATGTACTATGCGGCAAAACAATGAACTGATTTAGATTGGACCTGAAAGGCAAAGGTCAAATGGTCAACCGGCCTAAAAAATGTCTGATTTGGCGCTCGTTTACCGCCGATAACTCGTGAACGGCCCGGGTCGGATTTTGATGTAACTTGGGTTGAAAGTATGTATTATGAAGCAACAATGAACTGATTAGTTGGGCTTGAAAGGTCAAAGGTCAAGGTCACCGGCCTAAAATATGTCTGACGTGGCTCGTTATCCGCCGATAACTTTGAACGGCCGGTCGGAGTTTTGATGTAACTTGGTGAAGTATGTATTATGCAAGCAAACAATGAACTGATTAGATTTTGGGGTTGAAAGCGTCAAAGCCGTCAAAGGTCATCGGCCTAAAATATGTTCTGACGTGGGTCGTTACCGCGATAACTTGCTGACACGGCCGGTCGGATTTTGATAACTTTAGGGTAAGTAATGTATATGAACCAACATGAATGATTAGATTTTAGGGGTGGAAAGCGTCAAAGTCAAAGGTCACCGCGGCCTAAAATATGTCTGACGTGGGCCTCGTTTACGCGCGATAATCTTTTGAATGAAAGTTGGAGTTTGATGTAACTTGGTGAGTATGTATGATTGACGGCAACAATTGAACTGATAAGATTTTGAGTCAAAGGTCACCGGCCTAGAATATGCTCTGATTTGGGCCCGTTACTCACATAATGTTTGAACGGCCGGTCGGATTTTTCGATGTACTTGTGAAGTATGTGATTATGAAGCAAAATGAACTGATTAGAGTTTTGGGTTGAAGGTTCAAAGGTCACCGGCCTAAAGATATGTCTGACTGGGCTGTTACCCTATAACTTTTGAAGTGCGAAAGTTGGATTTTGATGTAACTTTGGCGTGAAGTATGTATTATGACTGCAAACAAGAACTGATTAGATTTGGAGTTGAAAGGTCAAAGCGTCAAGTCACCTGGCCTAAGAATATGTCTGATCTTGGGATCGTTACCGCGCGATAATTTTGTGAATGGCCTGTGGATTTTGATGTAACTGTGTGAAGTATTATTATGATGCGCAACAATGAGACTGAATAGATTTTGGAGTTACAGTAAGGTCAAGGTCACGAGGATGAAAGATGTCTGATTTGGGCTCATAACTCATGATAACTTAAGAATGGCGCCGTCCGATTTTGATGTTACTTGTGGTGAAGTATGTATTAAAGTACAATGAAACAATCAGATTTCAGGTTAAAAGTCCGGCAAGGTCCAAGTCCACGAAGGCTCCATTATAGTTCATGTTTAAAGGTTTACGCGACAATATACTATGAGAACGGCTTATCGGATATTGATGTAACTTGGGTCGAAGTAAGTGTTATAATGTACAATGAACTTGATGTCATAGTTTGGGGTTTAAGGGTCCAAGGTCCAAAGTGCACAATGACCCATACTTGATATCTTTACACGAATCATAACTTAGAACGCTTATCAATATTGATGTATATTTGCGTAAAAGTACTGTATTATGGGGCATAGATGATGATTTCAGAGTTGAAACGGCTCAAGGTTACATGCCCCGTACATTCCAAAGTTTGGAATTGACCGGGGGTGCGGAGCATACCACCATCGGCTGCGCGCAGCCGCAATTGCTCTAGTATATGCATTGTGACTACATCTCACATTTAGCAAATTGTATATGACCACCATTGTCATTGTATCAACAATATTACAAGCACAAAGAACCAATATAGAGCAAGGGAGTGTCATTCTCCAAAGTGACCGCCCATTAACCAAAAATGTGCATGATGAAAATAAAAATGGGAGAATAATACTGACTGGTATATCAATATTCATTTGTTCAAAATTTATCCAAACTTTTTCAGCTGAGAGATGTGCCATCACCATTAACTATAGAACACCCCTTCGTAGACCTTAAGCATACTTCTCCTCATGAATTATTCATGAGACTCTTTACTTGAATTAAAACTGATAAGCACGATAACTTATTTCTAAGCCATGTGCTAAGTTTGCATGTTCATCAGGAAGTTAAACTATGTCAGTTTAAAGGATGCCAAATTGTCCTCTGCTGAAAATGTAGCTTAAGCAAGAAAAAATTGAAAAAGTGTACCTATGCAGTGGCTCTAGTCGATTAATTACCTGGATAACGGCCATTATATTTTGCGTGCATATATTTTTATGCCTCCGCCCCGTAAGGGAGCCGGAGGCATTATGTTGTTGGGTTGTCCGTCCATGTGTCCATACGTCGTGCATACTGTCACTTTCTTGTGAACAAAGCATTACTGAAGCTACCGCTGGAGGATTTAATGTATACCTGGACCACCAGGATGACACACTAGGCAAGGCATGAATTGATTTAATTAGGAGCCAAATCCATCAGGGTCAACGGTCAAAGTCAATGAACTTTGTGCCAAAATTTGCCATTTTCTGCTCTATAACTTAAAAGTGATAGCAACATTGTGGAGTTCAATTTAAAAATTGTCAAGACTTGATATACTGAGCTACCATATTAGTGCTTCAAATGAACAGAATAAAACACCCTAGAGACAAAAGTTGGGAAAGTTACACGCAATGCGCAGTTATACATGAATAAACAATAAAACTCGGGCGAGTTTATTAACCTAGGTTACACACATGTAAGTCTTATGGGGAGCGAAAGGGGCAAGTGAATCTGCGTCAACGCTACGAATTTCACTTCTTTAATATCTAAATAATCATTCTTGAAATACAATTTTTTCAGGGCCATTGTTCAGACCTCATCAAAGACACTGGTAGCATGGGCGAATTCATCCGCTTCAGATTATTAATTTTTCTTTTTAACTGCTCGTAAATGTTAGCCAATACCTTTAATTAGGTAGTGCTCACTGCTTGATATATTGTCAGATAGGGGCACAAATAAAAACAGATATTCTGGTAGAGTCACAGAGGTCAAAGGTCAAATTCAAGGGTCAAAGTCAATGGACTTGTCCCCAAAATGCCTTTTTCTGCCTATAATTCAAGTTTAGAGTACACACTGCCTTATATAATTTGGTGGTTGGGCGCAAAATAAAGACACATATTTGGTTTGCAGTGGCAGCGTCAACAGTCAAGGATTACCATTGTGAACCAAATGACAAATAACTTGTTATTCAACGGTAAAAGTCAACTGTACATTTCCCAAAGTAATTATTTTCTACCTATGTCGGTTAGCAGGTCCATTTAAATTCTATGGTGATTAGATCTGAAAAAAAAATGACAAAATAATTATCATGTAGAATGTCAATAAATTCTGAAAGGCTTATATTTATATTTAATCTATTGAAGCGTCAGAGTCAGTGAAACTGTCCCATAATCTTCAGTTACTTGGTAGCTTCGAAAGTTGATATTGATAACTATTGATCCAGTTTCAGTGTACATTACATAGCTGCCGGAGGCATTACCATCGCACTGCCGCGTAGTCTAACTTCTTCTAGTGTAGTTTTAATTCAAGACGGGGAATTCGCCGAGCAGTTTATTTTCACGATTTCAGATGTATTGCATTCACTTGTCTACAGAAGCTGAAAAAATTTTCTTTGCATGATTAAATCGCAAATTTGCTGAAAATGATAACCACCACGAAGAAAAGATGAAAAAATATATATGGGAAAGTTGACATGCTGACCTATTTATGCGAAATAGCTAGAGAAAAAGTGGCGGCAAAAATAGAAAGAAGAAAAATTGTGAAAGTATTTATAAGTCTGGGTACAAACCCGTCCTAGGGATTCTTTGTGAACAACTCACCAATTTCTTTTTATCGACAACTATAGGCTATTCTGCAGTAGAGGGGCACTATCGTCAGTGTACCCATGCGCATCATACATGGTCGTTCGTCTAGTGTGACCAACACAATTATTCCAGCCTTTTGTCAAATGACAAGACAGGGACCTCTGCCAAAATTCACAATGTTTACTGATAAGGTCAGAGGGTCACACATTATTTACCGATTTCATGTGACTTTTACAGGTAGCATCAAATTGCATTGGGTATACGCCAAAATTTCTAAACCAGTCATTTCTAGGACTTTTCAATTCTCAACCCGTGTTAATGTTTATGAACTGGAAGCTGACAAGCCGCGTCCTCATACGCCAAATTGCTCTGAATAAGATATTGTCATTAGCGAGAATTGTTTTTACCCAACTTCACTGTTTTATGACATCTGAGATGTCAGGTAACCTCAGTTAATCCTAACCCTAATCTCACTCTAAACTCTAGACCTAATTGTTTATAAAAGAATATCCGCCAATAAACTGGCATAAGAAAAATTGTACAAAATAATGAGAAGTGCTTCATATTAGTCACCACAGAAAACTGCGGCAATTTGCCAACTAAGAATCCCCCATATATAATGTCTGAGTAACGTTCAGAATT
>JZLH01S0623737.1:6515-23819 GCA_001188425.1 Eucidaris tribuloides | reverse complement strand
CCTTTTTTAGGGGGTACTTCTGAATCATTGCTTCATTTTTGTGTTTTTTGACACAAAATTGATATTACATCTTCTCTGAGCATGCTGAGGATTCAATCCTTGTGCGCATCAGGTGAGAGCTTCTCCAGCACCGGTTTGTGAGGCATTAACCATTGACTATAAGAACACAATTCTGTGCGCAAATGCATTTTTGACCTATTGGACAAAAGTGGCCTGTGCTCACTCATGCGTGAAATACTTTTAATACCAATAGTGTCATCAGATAGCTTAGGTCCAAGGTAAAATATTCATATCAAAAAATGATCTCTAGATCATGAAATATTTGCGTAATAAATTTTTTTCTGAGTGTCTCCTTTTATTTGATACACGCTGTATACTGGTAGGACCAAAACAGCGCATGCGGCGTGAGATTCTCACCTACCCACAGAGCAAGCAGGTTTTGTAGAATGAAGAGGTGCAAGAGACCAAATAGCAAATATGAAACATCACATAGAAAGCCATTGAATTCAACCATGAAATCTATTTGTGCTTTGACTATTCTAAAGCATTTGACACGTACAGTGCAGCATCAAAAATTGTGGAATACGTACCTTATGGGTATTCCAAAGCATGTGATAGAACTACTCAGGACATTCTACAGAGACCGAGAATCCACTGTGAGAACTTCCTATGTTAAAAATGTGAATGGCGCACAAGAACTACAGTTATGGAATATCTGTTGCAGGAAGAGAGCGGTGTGCTGACGATATCATCTGCTAGGAAGCAGAGCAGTGTCTACGACCTTGATGATCTTACAAAGAGAATGAAAACAGGGAGTGAAAATTTTGGGCTCTTCCTGAGCAAAGCTAAAATACCAAGGCAATGATCCATGAACCACCAAATCGAGAACCCCATGATTCGTGAAGGAGACCAAGGAATTCAAGTTGTAGATCATTTCAACTTCCTTGGATCCATAATAACAAACAAAGGTGTATGCTCAGTTCAAATCAAAGGTCAAATCGCAATGGCTAAAACATCAGTGTGTGAAATGCACAAGATTCGAAAGAACAGAACCATCACTATAGAGCTGAGAAGATCACGTTAGTCCTTTCTTTGATTTGTTTCCAATTGCAACACATAATAATAATAATAATAATAATAATAATAATAATAATAATAATAATAATGATAATGATAATAATAATAATAATAATAATAATAATAATAATAATAATAATAATAATAATAATAATAATAATAATAATAATAATCATCCAAATTTTATTGTTCGAAATAGAAATCCTCCGAAAATTCTTTTTTGCCCAATTGATCGTGTGCCCGGCCCGGGGGCCCGGCAGCCACTGAGAAGCGCCAGATCGACGTTGCTCTATGCCTTAAATCGTTGAACGTCAAACAGGGTCGCAGCAACTCCCATCTTTTCAACGTCTTTTGGTCTGACGCGGCCGGGGTTTGAACGGGCTTACCTCCCGACCTCCCGGTTGTGAGGCGGATGCTCTACCAACTGAGCCAACTCAATATGCCTGTGAAACATGGGACATCAATGCTGCAGATCAGAAAACAGTTCAAGCATTTGACCTGTGGTGTTAGAGAAACCTGCCTTGCATTCCATGGTTAGCAAAAAAATCAAATTAATGCATTCGAAGTGGTATTAGAGATTGACACCTGCTCTTCAACATAGTGGTGAAGCACAAACTTCAATACTTTGGTCACACTGAGAGGAGGGATGGAATAAATGTGGAGAGAGCAGCTACTCAAAATCTCGGTGTCGTCAAGAAGGGAGAGCCTTCATCAATGGGGTCACTAGTACTCAGTCATAAGTAGAGTGACAACGACAATATTAAAAAGAATGCATAGTACTGGTTGATGATGGAAAATCTTTCATCAAAATGTCACGTTTCATTCGTTTTCAGGTGAGAGTATATTACATTTGCATTATAATGTGGGACTAATTCACTTCATATGCAATAAAAAGTTGAGGGATCGGCAGTTTGAACAGGTGAAGTTTCCACTGAAGTTCCCCTCCAATGCTAAATTGTGTATGTCAACAATTAACATTGTCCCACATATTGATGTCTGTGTTAGTACTTTGTCAGCAGTGGGGATTGGTGTAGCAGATTTGTCAAAAACGAAGTGTTCTGTTGTTTTCAACTACTCTCTCCTGTACTATTGTGACATTTTCAGAATATCATCTGTTTACAAAAGGTTTGAAAGCAGCTGATATTAAAATCATGTTGTTCTGCAAGTACTCAATCTTATCTTTAGACAACTTTTGCCGTGTAGTGTCAACACTGAGCTATAATAACTTTTCAAATGTGCACGAAGGGGTAAAAGTGTTACCTAGAAGAGATGTAAATAAAAGCATACATTTTCCAACAAAGCAATTCTCACTTTAATGTGAACATTTCTGAAGTTACACTGATTTCTGTGAAATGAAATATTTTGAATTAATCAATATCCAAAACTGTATAGAAATACATATTTCCCCATTATTGTGATAAGCATCTCAGGCTTTTAAGGGAATATCCAAAGTAAAACTGTCATTTTGATGAGTGATTTATTGAGCTCTGTTGCTCTACATGAAACAGTGTAATAATAATTCAGTACTGCCATTTTTTTACGGTACTATTTGTGGCACTGAATTGCACCAGTGACACTTCTGGGTTAAAACAAAGGCCTAATAACCACTCTAGACCACATGCTAGTTATCAAAACTCAGATAAACTCTGATTAAAACCTTTGTTATGTCACTAACAGTCCACTCAGTTTGTACAATATATCCGGGGTTGATGTAAAACGCACACCCACTCACACAAGGTGAGCATGAATATTTTGCTGATGTTAGATAATTATAGTCAAATTTGTGTAAATTGCCTACAGTCGAAACAAATCATATGACAAATTGATTTTGAAGCAAAAAAGATAGGAATGACAAAGAGAGACAGACGTTATTGGCCCAAGTTGTTGATATTTCTCTGAGGGGTCAAATTAAATGATAATCCACAGAATGTTTACTTTCGTAAGATCGCAGCTATATGAAAATGCAGTTCCCTTGTTTGTATAATCAATTAGATGTTCCTTACAAGATCTAGCGTTATGAGATCAGGAAATTTGCCCACAAGCAATTTTGCCTTGACCGGCGTACCCATAATAAAAGCATCCTTTGAGATATTGGAAATGAAAGTATCAATTGAACCACTGATGATCATTAATTTGTCCACTCCTTGTGCCACGCAGTATGCACTCTAAGACGACGCGCTGATTATTTCTCAAATTGTGTAATTTGTATTGCTTGACACGCAATTAATATTGAGAAATAATGTATATTCCTTATTGCTTAATGATTTAAGATGTTAGTTGTTTTTTTTACACAGAGACTTCAACAACGTCACACTCCACATACCTAGTCAATGGACCGGACAATTCTAGACATCTTTATGAATGAATCCTACCCAGGTAATATAAATGATGTATTTTACTAAAGAACAGTGATATGATTGGAAGAAACCCAAAAATGCCTCTATAACCAAATCGGTTGAAAGATATATCAATGGATACTCCAGCTGGAGTGTATCTCCTGGCTGGAATGATTTATCTAGAATATGTTTACTTAAGTTGAATCAGGCGTGAACATACTAGTGTTTCGTTTCTCTCGAGCCTCGATAAAACTACATTCCATAGAACCCTACATAACAGATTTGTCAGTCACGAGGCATTCAAATGGAAGTTATTTTAGAATGAGCCAACTTTTGACTACCAAATTTTCACAGTAGAATCCTTGCATACTTTATTTGATTCTAGAATAGTTTTACCCAGTGTTGGAGACTACCCCCAATCACGTCATTTACATGTCGCTAACCTCTCTATCATCCATCATTTTATCTACTTCTAGTACGATAAAAACACAACAGAAAGTTGCTCGTATTGAAACATTGGGGTTGAAGAGCAAGATCAACAACCACCACCTCTATGATGCGTAGTCCCCAAATTATGTTCTATTGTCTACAAAAAAAATATTATTTTTCGATACAATTTTGAACTAAATGTAGTGCTGGATCAAGCTAAGAAACAAAAACCGCATCGACTTCCATGACTGGGTATCTTTTCCCTAAATGGCGCCGAAAATGTTTTCTTGTCTGAAATAATATAATTCGATATACAATTATCTATTTTAGGCTTAGTATCAACGATTTCCCAACGTGTGCTTTTAACCTATCAATATGTTAGCTGCTGGAATGCGTTCAGTGACCTCTACCTCGCGGGATTTGTAATTGCATCAATATGAACATCATCATCCAATGTACAGTATTCTTCGAGCGATATATAACGATATTCAACTTAAGATTCTATGATCAGCCTGGGGGACAGCAGAGTTTCGATTATACCTCTCATTTCTGACATACTATCGGCAGAGACACATTGAAGTATCCATCAATTGTTTGGCACATAGTTTCATAGCACAAGAAATTCATACATCGAGGCAGAGAACAATCAATATAATCACGTGTTTTATTCACAGAGAATGATACGATAATTCTGCGCCCTTTTTGCATCTTAAGTCCAATATTGCATATAGATCCGATGGAATCATAAGCAGTTTTATCACAGTTATATTTTTTTTAAGTTTCATCAAGTTTTACAAGAGCGGTAACTCGAAATAGAAATACGTAGTTGCTGTTGTGATTGTAATGACAGTATGTAGTAGTAGGAGTACTAGTAGTACCAGTAGTAGTAGTAGTAGCAGTAGTAGTACTAGTAGTAGTAGTACTAGTAGTAGTAGTAGTAGTAGTAGTAGTAGTAGTAGTAGTAGTAGTAGCAGTAGTAGTAGTAGTAGTAATAATAACGGTAGTAGTAGTAGTAGTAGTAGTAGTAGTAGTAGTAACGGTAACAGTAGTAGTAGTAGCAGTAGTAGAAGTAGTAGTAGCAAGATTATAGTAGTAGTAGTAGTAGTACTAGTAGTAGTAGTAGCAGTGGTGGTGGTGGTAATGGTATCAGTGTGGCAGCAGCAACAATAGTAGTAGAAGTGGTCGAGGGCAAAGGAGAAGAATAAGATGAAGGAGAAAAACATGGAAGAAGAAATAGGTAGAGAAGAAGAAGATGAATGAAAAAGAAGGAGAAGAAGAAGAAGAAGAAGAAGAAGAAGAAGAAGAAGAAGAGCAAAAAGAAGAAGAGCAAGAACAAGAACGGGAGAAGAAAATGAAGTGGAGGAGCAGGGGAGGAAGGATGAGGAGGAGAGGGAAGAAAAGGAGAAGAAGGACAACAACAAAGAGACGGATGGCGTGGAAAAAAAAAGAGGAAGATGACGAAGTAGTAGTATATTCTAGCTATTGTTTGCCTAGTTAATAGCATGAACAGTTTTCTGAAATATCCGGGTTTATCAGGTGGACTCGTTGGAGTACTCGAAATTTTACAAATATGAAGCAGGTACAACTTTAAATTGCTTAAATAATGTCATAATCGCTTTTATAGTCTGCTTACACAAGCACTAATTTTAACAAGGAAATAAACACGTATTGGAGAAAAACATATGTGAGATAACATTACGAAAATAGTGAAGATGAACCATTTATTATTCTATCACCGTTTAAACTGCCGCCCGAAAGCGTTCACATCATGACACCAAATCTGGTAACAACACTGCCAGTTTTTCCCCGGGGGAACCTCACGATGTTTTATTTATTCTTGCTGCATGAATGTTGTTCTTCGAAACGGTTTGCTGAGAAGTGTAAACACGGTTCATTTTCCGTGATTTTCTACTACAGACATTCATCAGCCTTTTGAGTTACAAAACGGAGAAACCTCGCGCGGAGAAGTCAAGCAGAGCTTGCCGCGACAATTTCGCAGATCACACGGCGATCGACATTGTTCGATCGCTGGGGTGTTGTCTTCCCAATGCGATTCCTGCATTCTTTACGAACATCACAGATGTACACGAGGCTAATAATATCGACTATTAAAGGGAATGATGGGATGGTAACAGATCGGCCGATAATGATGTCCCTCGAATAGACTGATATAGTCGCTCGACATTGAAAGGATTTAATTGGAATGAACCAGTTCGGAGTTGAGTTGAAATTTGGACATTTGCAGAAAGGGGTCATCGGGATTAAGGACCGGGTTGTGCAAAGCATTAATTTAATGAACACTGGATAGTTATATTAACAGGCTAACATTGTGGAGCTTCAATTAATAAAAAAAAAAATCAAGCTTTAATATCTGAGCTACATAGTAGTGTTTAATGGACAAATAAACACCCTAGAATAGACAAGTTTGGAAAGTTACTCTGCCACTGGCAAAATATGCATGAATAAACAATATCCACTCCGGTGGAGGATAAAATATCCTTGATCTACACACAGTGAGTCTGCAGGAGGAAATGGGCAGGTGAATCCGGTCAACTTGAGAGCTTGTAGATTTTCAGTTTTTCAAAGCACTAAATCATCACTTTGAAATACAATTTTTTAAGTGCTTCGTTTTTAGACCTTATCAAAGACACTTAGAGCATGGAGGATTATGTAGCTTTCATCTTTTTAAACTGAGGTCATTGCTAGCCTAAGGCTTTTAGTCATTTTGTAAGCTATGTTACAAAATATATGCACGAGATTGACATCGTAGTGTAAATGTGTAGATATTCTTTCCGCAAATTAAACAAAAAATCCATACAGCCCTCGATCCCTACAGGAATGGTTGCTCTCAAATATCTCACTAAAATCTATCTCAGTCTTCAAAGGTGTGTGATATCTTGTGGTCACTTGTGACATCTGACTGCGAACTAGTTATTCTTTCAGAATAAAAGATTATTCTACACTCCAAATCGTGATTTACATAATTCTTACGGTGATTTTACATGTTTAGTACAATAAGGGAGATACATGCATCTGACCACTTTTAGAACAGAAACGTAAGTTGTAGTAGGGAGCTTGATCGTAAACATATTCGAGGTGCCATTTGAAATTATGGGTCAAAAAGGTACACCGTTAGAAAACATTACTATTACACCGGTCACCTCAGAATTCACAATATCAACTGGAACCTCTCAGTGCATGGCATATTTGTTTATTTCATCACACGTGACTGCTTTCAATCCACCTTCTTGCCCCTGAAGTCAAGTTGTCCATGATAATCACGTTTTTTTCTGATTTTTGTCTTTATTTACATCAACCGCTCATGTGCAAATTGCTCTCATTGAGTCACACGGTACACATGCAATTCAAGAGCAGACTCGTGTAATAGTTAAATCCAAATTTATATGAATTGTTCAGAATAAATGATTGTTGATGTTGTATTTCTTCAGAAGTCAAATCTGCAAACATGGATGACTACAGTTGAGGGTGTTGAGGTACACTCGGTCACCTGCATGTAATATAATTTTTGTTATCCTGCTACGATTCCAAAATGAAATACATGTATAACAAACAAAAATAATACAGACATTCCTGCTGGAAGGAACACAGTGTGAAATACAATATGAAACACAATGTGAAACACAATGTGAAACACAGTGTGAAATCTCTTCACAGTGTTATAAATTCGGGCCTTTTCACATATCCGACTATGTGAGCACACTGTGAACACACTGTGGGATACTGTGTTCTTTCCAACAGGGATATAAACAAATCATGAATAAAGAAACAATGAGAAAAAAGTTCAGCTTTCAATATTCAACAACAATTAATTACCGACAGACGTAAATGAAACATTCTTACATAAAATATTCAAAGTAATGATAAATTGTAAACGCGCATAGGTGGACCCAATTATCTGGAAATACGTGACAAGTCGCATGTCAATGCAAAAATGCACACAATTATACACACACACACACACACACACACACACACACACACACACATTACGACTGTGTCCTGCAATATTCATGCAAACGCACGAGGCAATTTTTTTCCAACACGCAGAGCGAACAAACACCACATTTTAAATTTATCATTTACTCTGGCTTTTCTTTTTGACTGTTTGGGGTTTTACTCAGACTTGCTAAATGGATGGGAGACTTAATTATATTTCTCTTTACATTACCTGATCAGAAGTGATCGTTGATTACCAAACGTGACTTGAAATTCTAAGCCAAATACCACAAGTTTGCGTAAAGGCACGATTTACTTCAATTTTTTTCTGATGAAGCAGTTCACAGACGAAAAACAATGTAGTAAATCACCGCGCAAGGCATTCGACTGAAAAAACTGAGGCATTTCACCCAAAGTGTATAATGCAGAAAACTTATAAAAGCACAAATGTAGCTTGGTCGATCAGACAACTTCTTCCATCAATCTTTTACAAAGTATTGTAACCCTAGGTATCAGAATATCAGAAAACAACATCAACCCTATTTCCTTTTTTTATAGTGACAACTTGTGATTTTCTTTATTATCTGAGGGTAGATATCACTGTACATTTCCTTTGGCAATTTCTTCATCTATTTATCATAAATGGCAAGGTTTCAGTGCGTGGGATTTTAAGGGCACTAATTATGTCTTTCTACTAGAACACAATAGCAAAAACATTCATCTTCAACCATTTACCATAATGAAACTTAGGCTTTAATTTGTTGAAATAGATTTTCCAATGTAACACGTCTTTCATAAAATTGCATTTAAACGATGCATGGAAATGATCCCACCACTCCACAATTTCCACATAATAAAACTGACCTTTTTACTCAATAGACAGCCCGATATACCATACAAATGACGAAAAATTATGATATGAGAAAAGAATAAAAGCCAGAAGATACCTTTGCAGTCCTTCAAATTCAATTGACCGGGAAATCAATTGACCAGCAAGAGCAATTGACCGCTGCGTGGAGTAGCGCCCCGGTGACGGACAGACGAGATTTCGCTTTGAAGACGGTTTGGATGACGTGTCAATTAAAGTCCTCTTCGTGCTTTCACGCCCCGTCTATCGCCTAGTCCTTTGGCTGAGTATCTGTAAATGAAAGGGTCAAACCCCGTTATTGATATCATTAATTACTCGTCATACTGAGCCGCAGTTTTGACACTACCAAAAAAGCAAAAGAACGATACAAATTGATTGACGTTGGAGAGAAAACTAGTCCCCTATGCACACGTCATGATTAGGTAAGTATTCATATTTTCTTTATTGATTATCCAGTCCGCTGAAGTCACGTTTTTTCAACACGCTATCCGGAGTTTATTGTCTGAAGGGCCGAGTTGAGACTTAGTATACAGATGACTTTGCTATGTCGTCACAGGCGCAAGAGGAAATATTAGGCTGTAAACGTTTAATTTAACGTATAAATAAACGTATAATTTAATGTTCGTGAAACTTTAAAGGCCCTTTATTAAACATTATAAAATCACATGACTGTCTCATTATACTTTTATTCACATATTATTGGTATACTCATTATTTAGTTTTGCTTTTCGTCGGTATACATATAATGATATTTGCCATATGACCAAATAATAATGACTTTGTCAAACAGCAGGAATTCCAAGCTAAAACAAAAGCACTGTATCTAGTAGGTGGTGGGATAAAGGTCGAGTTGATTACATAATAAACAATCCATTGAAATGTAAATCAAGTTAAAGCCTATTAGAAATGTAGAAATCTACGTTACCATTAGTAATGTAGAAATCTACGTTCATTTTGGCTTAAGCCTCCCGGTCCAAACCAGACTTTTGGTAAAGTTTTCCTTTGTATTGTTTATACTCTGCTTCGTGGTGAAATTGAATGTTCTGTGTGGACTTGGGTTAGATGAAGTAAAAAAGAAAAATAATCATTTTGTGAAAGGGAATACTTTAATTTAAATTAAGGTGATGAAGAAGTATTGTATATTCTGATTGTTAAATTATTCATGCAATCCTGAGAACTCGATGCATAAAAAGAATAAAATGCCTTAAAAAGTAGAAGCGTACATTTTCCCAAAAATAAGCCCCTGAAAAATACATGTCTATCAATAAGCCTCAATGGTTGTTTTCATTAAATTAACATACATTTCCTCATATCTCATTATGTTGCTGAAAATGTCAGTTTTGATTGTAAATGAGTTGGGAGGTCAATGTTTGCACAATCGAGTACACCGTTACGATATGCAACTTATTTAAACGACCTTTTTTTTGAAAACGTGCCATTCAGCATTTAATGTATTGACCTGTTTTACTTTAAATTACATTAGCATCCATTATCGGTCGATTTCGCTTTCCCACTGTTTTTTTTTCTCTTTTCAAAGCATTCCTGGTAAATTTATTTTACAACAAAGCATCACTTCGCTTGTGTCAATTTCCACCACAAAAACCTAGAGAAAATTACACTATTTTTTTTTCCTTTGACAGAATTATGCTTCTGTTGGTGCAGCACTTAGTGACCGGTGATATTTTAGTAAATCTCAACGATATTATTATATTAACCACGATAAAGACTATTTTATTTTACCATGACATGTAGTTTCCATAGACACCAGTCCAAGATATCTCGTTCTTAGTATCCAATGGGTTAAGTGTTCTTCACCTGCGCTGCTTATTGTCCTTTTTACGTGTATGATTTTTCTTTTTATTATTGTATAAGTACTGTTTCACTTCGATAATATTGCGTTACTGTTCTATTAATTTGACATTGACCTGGTCTTTTTATATCCAACACTCAATTGCCGCTTCGCTAATTGTTAAGTGGACTTATTAATTCACAAAGTGTATGAACTCCGAACGAGACTAATTGCATTCCCGATGTCATATCGAATTATATTAGTTTCTCTCTCGTTTGCAAAATGGTCCATTAGTTTCCTATCCGTAATGGCCCGTGATGGACTCCCGCCGTGATTGGACGCCATCGACATGAGCACGAACAATGTCCTCCAAGCGTCAAAATAAATACGTACAATCCCTCAACTGTATACGTGGTCTTGACTGTTACAAGAAGTATATCGTTACTGCGATATATCGATTTTTATCTATCTATCTATCTATCTATCTATCTATCTATCTATCTATCTATCTATCCATCTATCTATCCATCTATCCATCTATCTATCTACCTACCTATCTTTCAATCTATCTATCTATCTATCCATCTATCTTTCTACCTACCTATCTTTCAATCTATCCATCTATCTATCTTTCTACCTACCTATCTTTCAATCTATCTATCTATCCATCTATCTATCCATCTATCTACCTACCTATTTTCAATCTATCTATCTATCTATCTATCCATCTATCTACCTATCTTTCAATCTATCTATCTATCTATCCATCTATCTATCTACTTACCTATATTTCAATCTATCTATCTATATATCTATCTGTATGTTGGTTGTCTACTTATCATTTTTTTAATCTTTCCCTCTATCAATATATTTGTATATCTATCTATCATCTACCTATATCATCTATCTATCCATATATCTATCTACCTACCTACATGTATCTATCATCACCATTTCTCTATCCAGCCATTTACCACTCAAATCTATAATCTATCTAGAATCGAACTACATGCATCTAATTAACATAAACCTACATGCAATTCTATGCTATACAGTGTATAGCTATCTATCTATCTATCTATCTATCTATCTATCTATCTATCTATCTATCTATCAATCTAATACCTACCATCTATCTACGTGTCTTTCTATCATCCATCTATGTATTGCTTTCTTGTTCAATAAAAAATAAAAATCTTCGTATATACAAGACATTTTAGTCATTTGCTTAGTATTTTAAACAAAAGCAAGACATGGAATGATAACAATTTATTTGGAACAAGATATCGCTACATAGAAAAGGGGAAATAGACATATTATGCTGTAGACATACTGCTGTAGCACACTTGAACGTAGTTTTTCTAAATATCATGCTTCTACAAATATTTATATTCACAAGATAGTGCATAATAGAAAAAGGGGAACCTAAAAAAAATGCGACAGCGAATTTGCTGACAATTTTGTCACGAATATAACGGTTTACACGAATGGGTGATACGTATTAATAGAGATCGTCGAGTTCTCGACAGTTTCACTGCATTGTAGATCAAGTAAACACTTCACAAAACCCTCCGACCCTTGAGTACTAATGTTTCAACACCTGCGAACATTCATGATAAGTGTGAAGCCTACTTGCACATGAATAGCCAGTGTATAGTTCCACTTAGAAGAAACCTTTGCGATATGATCCTGTGAGGTTGGTAAATCTGTTGCCTGTTGCTACATGATACTTTACATGTGGAATGTGCTGAGAAGTTTGACCATTTCCCACATTATCTCGTGATATTGCTGAATAAATAAAGAATTTACCCCAATAGCTTAGGGAAATTATCACCATCATGCAATTAAAGCGATCTCCCTTAACAAAGAAAAATACGTATAAATTGAATTACGCTTGGAATTGTTTCCGTTATATTTTCTGTATCATCTCCACCTAGTTCTGTCAGCATTAGTTATATTTTCTATACCAGACAAAATAAACTACAAAGAAGAGAATATACAGTAAAAGACAAAATAAAAACTTGAGATACAGAACAAGACAGGAAAACAGAAAACAGATACTATTGCTTCTGATCGTCTATTAAAATGCACTGTTCATTTGTGACATTTCACGACAGGGAACATCTTTCTATCAAATCGCTAGCCATGGTTGTATAATTGAGTGTGAAATTACATTTTGTTATCAGGCAATTCATCAAAGATGTTTGTTACGTGAATAACGTATAACCGTTGCAGATGAGAAGGAACATCACTGAATAAATGCAGCGTATGTTATTTGATTCGATGTTTCAAAAAAGCAATTCCAACAAGTGAAAGCGACTGAAAGAATTGCGAAATAGCCATCCCTCTAAGAGGCGGCACCAAGGTTAAATCTTACGAGGGGGAAAAAATCTGTCCGGAAAATTTGTCCGCCAAAAAAGAATTACCAGCCAAACTGTAAGCCAAACTGCATCCGACAAGCTGGGGACAGGAGGACGACAACGGCCATGTATTTTTTGCCCGCCCCCCAAAAATACTAACCAAATAACAAGCCAAACAACATCTGATAAGCGGGGGGGGGCAGGGGGCTGACGACGACCACAAGCATTTTTTCTCACCATTTTTTTTTACTCCCCAAAATGAAATAACATTACTTAAAAAAAAATCGGGACGCGACCGCCCCCTTGCCCCCCCCCCCCACCCCCCCCCCCCCGTTTCGCGCCGCCTCTGATCCCTCTGTAAGTGTGAAATGCAAATTTCATCTTATTTCTATTTACTTACATACCACTGGGCGAGGGTGGCTCGAGTGGACCCAAGGGGTATTTGTTGGAAGTCAAAAGTTCGTAGGCAAATGATCCGCCGGATCGAAGATTGAAAGTAGGCATCGATTGTCCAAAATAAAAGAAAAGGAAGGATTGTTCCGTCTTAATACCCGACGGAAAAATAATCCTGACCAGTAAACGGCCCTTTGGATTTTGACATCGTGCCCTTTCAAATCAACCATGGAGAACATGAAACATGGAATCTTCCCATCCTTATTTTGTTAGATTGTTTCAAATGAATTTAAGCAGTGAACTCTCTTTGCATGCCTAAAAATAACATGTACGTGAATACATGACATTTTAGAAGAAATATGCCATCTGGAACCTTAAGCCAAAATATAGGAGCCTAAAACTCGTTTTAGTGGAATTATCAGTGACCGTAGACTCTATATGAATTTTTTCTCGCAGGAAAAAAAATATCCTGCCATAGACACAGCTACACTAAACGGCTATTTATTGTCTTTCGCATCTTTTCAAATTCTAAAGCAATTACTCTCCCCAGATTTCACAGAATGCCCTCATTTATAGCCTAAGGCGGCTATGGTTTATCTTTCCTTGGTCTGTGGGGATGTTTGCAAATGGATCCCACAAGTTTTAAGTTTCTCACGGTTGTATTTGCCTGAATGATTCAGTTAATGACAACACAGGGTTATAGGTTACAAATAGTTGCAAGTGGGATCGATCCTGCGGGGGGCCAAGCGGACAGTCGCACTCCCAATGAAAATAGTTGGAGGGCACAACATATCAGATTTGTCCCCCCCCCCCCCAATAATTTTGGCAACTAGTAAAATTCATAATATGTAATGCAAGGATATGTAATTGTCTCAAAAGTCAACCATACCAGGTATAAAGATTTAATCCTAACGACCTAATAAAAGCTTAATCCCTGTAAAACAGTAATTCTACTGCAGAGTAATGAACATTAAAGTGAATTTTGGGATGTGTGGAGCTTGCCGTAACCTACTGGCTGTAGACGAAACTGGAGTCCAAAATACAAAATTATATGATGCTCATCTCACCAAAACTGCATAAACTCCATCGCCCACTACCAAAAAAACCTTTAAAATACCAAAAAAATATCAAATACCAAAAATAAAACTAATGCATGTTCATTTTGATAATCATAACAATTCAATTTCGGCATGACTTACCCCATAATTGAATATCTCGGCAATAAAGTCCGAGATACAAAATATTATCAACAAAGTCACCATGTCCAAAGAATCTTTCAAATGACATTTCCAGAAGTTTAGGAAGTAATGCTTCGAAAATGTTACCGTAATGACCAGAACTGTAGACACTCCCTCATGCCTCGTTAATATTTAATCTGTGACGTACTCAACCGGTTACTGTAATCAGCGCCATGTTTCTGAACGAACGTGCTGATGAAGTTACGCGTGATCACCTTTCGTGCGACACTCATAATTGTGTTATTCTATCAATCACATTATGAATATATATATATATATATATATTATATATACATACATGCATGCACTGTGTGTTTTGTGTAAGAGATTGTATTATGTGTACTATGTACATATTCATGATGGTTGGGAGTGTAAGTAGTAGAAGTAGTAGTAATAGTGATAGGAGTATAAGTAGTAGTAATAGAGGTAGTAGTAGTAGTAGTAGTGGTAGTAGTAGTAGTAGTCACAGTTGTGGTAGTAGAAGTAGTAGTAGCAGCAGTAGTAATAATAGTAGTAGTAATAGAATAGTAGTACATGTAGTAGTAGTAGTAGTAGTAGTAGTAGTAGTAGTAGAGGTAGTAGTAGTAGAAGTAGTAGAAGTAGAAGTAGTAGTAGTAGTAATAATAGCAGTAGAAATAGTAGTAGTGGTAGTAGAGGCAGTAGTAGTAGTAGTAGAAGTAGTAGTAGTAGTAGTTGTAGTAGTAGTAGTAGTAGTAGTAGTAGTAGTAGTAGTAGTAGTAGAGATAGTAGTAGTAGAGATAGTAGTAGTGGTAGTAGAGGTAGTAGTAGTAGTAGCAGTAGTAGTGGTGGTAGTAGTAGTAGTAGTAGTAGTAGTAGTAGTAGTAGTAGTAGTAGTAGTAGTAGTAGTAGTAGTATTGATAGTAGTAGAAGTAGTAGTAGTGGTGGTGGTGTAGTAATAGTGGTAATAGTAATAGTAATAGTAGTAAAAAAAAAAGCCCGTGTCATCATTAAAATGCAGATACTTATCCTTGGAATTTGGAATATATTGCCAAGGAGTGAAAGTATAACCATACCCATCCTCATGAGACATGACAAATATACTATCACTCGTTTTACATAATCCACGTAAAATATAATTGTTGAATACAATCAAGATTGAACGAAGGGAGGAAAGAAGAAAGGATACTGTGAAACAGCGACCAAAAATAATCGTCTTACGCAGATAAGAATTAGAGAATAAAATCCTATAATACTTATGCTGGACACAGGGAAACAGAGAAGATTTAGAAACATCTTCTGGGGGTGTCACACATCCCCACCCCACCACTCTAGTGACGGCCCTGATCGGCTTTAATAAAAAAAAAACAACAACACGCATTTATCTTAGGAGCAGATTGACCAAATTCGATGCTTACTAGTCACAACTCACAAGTATCTTAACCGAACCCCAAAAGCCAACCGATTTCCCATTGCAGTATGTAGACTTTGTCAAAAGGAGTAAATATATTTATAGACATAACAAAACACATCAATTTTGTAAGTAAAGTTCACCTACTTAACAAAATAACCCAAATTCAATGTTAATATTAATGTGCCGGGGGGGGGGGCATTATGATAGCGAACCGCGTTATAACGTATTTCACTGCATTTTTACCAGCCTCCTTTTTCAAATTTAGAACAGTGCTTTTAAGCTTTGTGTATTGTTTGATCTGTTAATGGTCGCATACTCACTCCCCTTGAAAAATGTGTCCTTCCGTGCTTTTCCCAATTGGTTTGTTTTCCGTTGATAAAAAAATGACAGACCCATGTTCGTACTAAACCCTCTTATAAATGGAAACCTGACAAAGCGAGCCAAATTTGTGTTTCTCTCAACAGCATGCAAAAAAATGATGATAACGCAAAGTGAGCTTCGTATGCCTGGGAGGGTAATAGTGATTACCTAAGTGTGAAATTTATATTTTAATATTTTCCATTTTAATCCGTCACCTCACATGCCCTTCTGGATCTGCCTGTGCATATTTGTTGGAGGTCTGATTGCTGACTGGATTCATTACTTTTGGTTTTACAGATCCATCATTCTACATCTTATCTCCTTCTTACAGAATAACTCGGGCAAATTTCGATTTTAACTTAAGTAATCAAAATAAGTGTGATAAAGGTTATATCTAACAGATTCTTACACCACAAAAAGTTCAATATCTGTCAGTGCAAAAACAAATAGTAGAGTACTATAAAAGATACTTGATAGGAGTTAAGACAAATTCAAAAACATAGAACTATAGCGCTTGTTTTTCAGAGCTGATATGCATGTTTATCTATTATTGAAATATTTTATCAACAGAAGCATTTAGATTTAGATCTTCAACATAAATGAAATTCTTCTGCCCCATTTACATTTCAGTGAAGTTGGCATGCCAATAAGTTGTTTATCATGTACGCCCTATAATAAAAAATAATACATGTATATAATATGAACAGTGCTGTATAGTTGCTGCTTTAGAAAAAAAAAATCATTCATATTGTATTCTTTGCTTTCTATTTCAGTACTTATAATGATTAAAGACTGCCAGAGCGGATTCTAATAATAAAACGCGTATCACTGTCAAAGTTACATTTGTTAAACATTAATCAGCCTTATCGCCTATGAAGGAAATGCAATCACTTACTTTTATTAATGGTTGCTTAGTTCAATCAAAAAGTATCCATGCTTTACGGCGCGACCTTGGTATGGCGTCGATTTGATGATGAATGTACTAATCACTAAATCAGCGTAGGATTTCACAAACAAGTTAAAGTATTTTTTGTTCATTACCACCCACCGTACGAAATTGCTTGGATTTGATTGATAAAGATAAGTATGCTGTGCGCTAAGAAAACAACATCATTCGGAAAAAGA
>JZLH01S0623731.1:28033-42226 GCA_001188425.1 Eucidaris tribuloides | reverse complement strand
CCGGACCCTTTTCGATAATCAGTCTATCAGATGCATGGTCTTTTGGACCCTCGGTCTATCAGACCGTCGGTCTATAGGTCCCTTGGTCTATAGGGTTCCCCCCGTGTGAACACAAATGAAGTATGCACTGGTCAGCCGAGCATCGGCCAATGTGACTCAGCGTTATGTTGCGCTGACCGCACGTCCCCAATTGGCATTCTTCGCTCATCGAATCAAAATGAACTGACCATTCGTGATGGACACACGTGAGGTGACCATGCGTTGTTCGGACAGTTGGTCATCACAAATTATGTAACTGGCCGTCGTCCATGCATCCCACAGTGGCCAGGGTCTTGCTGCTTTTCAGGGCATTCTTCTTCACTTGGTTGTCCTTTTGTGTCTTTTCCAATCGTTTTATCATTTCTAATTGTGACTAATGACACCTGTTGGTCCGAAAAGATTTCTCCGAACTGTCAAAATGTGGCAATTTTGTTGTAGTTACATGTACATGTACATTTGTGTATCATGTCTTTTTTGTATGTTGTCATTGAAGGTCATTGATTATTCAACAGTTCCTTCTGTCCCTGCATATGAAGTATTTAATTTGTATGCATAGATGAATATAATAATTAGTCTCAGTTCCAGACCATGCATTTTTTTCTACCTCCAGAGTACTAGTACACTCACTCTCTGACTTTTCTACCTCCAGAGTACACTCACTCGTCCCATGCTCTGAATAATCACCACACAAGTCCTAGTTATAGGCAGTCAAATGATGATAGTAATTTCTCTAAGTACATGTATATAGGCTTTTCTTACATCAGGAAGTCAGACTATTATTGGTATGTTCTGAAAGTCGGACTATATTATTGGTATGTTCTGGAAGTCGGACCATATTATTGGTACGCTCTCTGCGCACTAAACTGTTGGGTACACAATTATTTGAGTTTGCCTGATATTTCTGGGTAGACTTGGTTCTAGACTTCACAACCTTTTCCTCCCCTGAGTAGATGCAGGCTGCAGGTGCTTCGAGTTCAACATCTGTTTGTAGCCTCAACACACTAGTCTTAGCTCAAGGCAGTTGACTTATGAAAGTACTTTCTATAGTGTAGGATTGATTCATTCAAATTGTCTGGAAGTCAGACTAATTTCTAGTGTTTCTGTGCCAAAAGTGGAAAAGGGGTGTTTATTCTTATTTTTTATTTTTATTTTTTGTACTTGGCAAGCAAATGGTTAATGACAGGAATGTTTGATTTGTAAGAGAAGTAGTCAAATTCTATCATTTGGTAACCAGAAAATTATCTAGAAATGCCTACAGATATCAATAAAGAAATGTTGACCTCTTTATATAAAGGTCCTATTGTAAGAGATTGAATGGATGGAGTGTCATTAAGACTCATTATGAAAACAGTGTATTGTATTTCTGGGAAAATGATCAGTCATCCCTGTATTGATATCATGCTAAGAATGTATTATCTTTCACAAATTTAATGAGGAGAAATTTGTCCGTCTCTGAATTCTAGTGTTAGTGTTGTTGTTCATTGATATTCTTGGAAAGTGTTCAGAAGTTCAACATTTCATTGGTCACTCAGTGTGAATGGTCATTTGTCTAAAAGACAAGAGGAGTGCATTGTGGGCCAGTCAATCTGTGGGCCTGTGGTGGTCCAAATGGCAAAAAATAAGTGATTAATAAATGTATATCAGTTACAGTGTACAAATAAATTTTGAGGAAATGAATACATGGATATATTAATTTGTAAATAACTTAAATAGATAATAGTATGAATTGATTAATGAATGAATAAATTGAAAATGAATGAATTTATTGAAAGAAACACTTGCTTGAGGAAATGAAATAACAGTGTGAATTGATTAACCACATTTTCAGTGAACTGTAGGTTCAATTCAGGTTTCTTCACAGGTTTTTGGACAGTAGGCACACTTTTTTCATACATAGAAGGTAGAATGACTTGCTGGTCCCTTGAGAAAAGTGTTCATTGTATTGAATGCAGCATACGAAATAACCCAGGGCGACGGGCGATTTAGCCCTTGGCAAAGCCCAAATCGCCCCCTAAAATCCCCAAAACCCAATTCTTAGGGGCGACAATTTCATTCAGAATCGCCCTCAGATTTGCTACGAAAAATTTCACATTTTTTTTATTATGCATTGAAACAAAAATGAATTAAATGGTTGCTTTTATGGATGAAGCACTGGCTAAAACATCTGCAATCTTTCATTGCATTCTTCAAATTTTGATTTGCAACGAAAAAGTAGCCCCAGTGGTAGCAAAATAGCCCCCCAAAATTCAAAAATAGCCCCACGGCTCTAATAAAAATCGCCCGTAAAAAATAAAAATTAATTCCTACCCTGATTGAATGAGAGGATTAAGAGGGATTAGTACATCCCTATTCTTCAGTGCATTTATTGATCTGTGCAAATTGGCCAACGGTGCTGGGCAAGAGTTAATGAATGAGTAAATTAAAAATGAATTCATTACTTGAATTAAACACTTGCCATATTTGAGCCCCACTCATTTCTGCAATACTTTACATGCCTACCTGCATGTGAAGGGTGAAGTTCAAATCTTCGAATCATAACAAACCTAAATCTAATGACTCTGATTCCAAATGCTTTGCCAGATGAGATTGTTAACCCATTAGATTCTAAGAGCGAGATATCTCGGGCTGGGGTCTATGGAGAATGCGTGTTATATTTGTTACGTTGAAATTAAATCATCTCCAACTGATTAACTCAATGACAACAAGATCCTCACATACATATAGTTGCTAATCTTTGAGATATATGACAATTGATTCCATATCATATTGAGCATTTAAAGAATAATCATGGTTTGTGTGTTTGTTATTCTCAATTACAGGTTGACATGGCAACAAGATGGATCCATGGATTTATGACAGATGCACGTCCATTTCTCCTCTGCTTCCTTGCTGCTGCCACCTTCCTCCACGATGAACTGGGGTCGAATTTGGCATCTGATGTCTGATGAATTGTAAGAATCAAAGACCAGATTTTCCAGAATTCCACATTGCTTCAAACAAGTGTTTCTTCATCAGAATAACATCAAACTATTGAGTACAATTTAGAAAAAAGTTAATGTAATGTGTATTTCAAAACAGTGACTGAACAACCATGACTGTATGTGTAATTAGGGGTCAAATATTAAGAAAATTGTGAAAATGAAAATTTCTTCACTCGATAGTTGAATAGAACTGATATGATTGGGAGAAGTCAATAATGCCTCGAGAACCAAGTGAGTTGAAATACTGGGTGGCCCAATAAAAATAGAGCAGTACATTTAATGGTTATTTTCCAAAATAATAGATATATAGTTCATCTGATTGATCATTCTTTTGCAAGTAAAATGACATCAAAATAATCTGTTTTGGTCAGGTACTTTTCATTGTTGTTTAATTTTTGTGAACCAATGTAAATTGGGTATGCGCACACCACTTTACATATAATTTCTATTGGATGCTATCAATAAGATGCAAGCTGAAATACAGTGCTTTGCAGAATTGGCTCTAAATTGAAAACTACTGAACAAAAATTGACGATCTGAGTGTTGTTGTGAAGACTTTTTCCAGTCATGTCATTTCCATGTAAGTGCACTTGGAAAACATAAGAAAAGCTGTTTTCATCTTAAGTACATATGCAATAATAACAACAAAATATTACTTTCTGATCTTCAACCCAATAGGTTAATGACAGTAAAGCTGAAATTCTGTTTTACCCACCTTAGGTGCACTTGGTATGATCTAAAGAACCCTGAATATGCAACTTGTATAACAAAAGGTCATGGGCTGCAGTGGGAAGAGAAAGTTATAGAAAATGATGAAAGTTTAATAAATGTCAATTCATGTGACTCTGAAATAACTCTTATAAGATTGTTACTCCACCGATGAAATATCTACGTCTTCCTTTTTTTTTCCATTTTTCTTCTCAACGGGGCAGTTTCAACAACCTGCTGGTTATGAATGACCATGTCAGGAATTATTGAGGGGCAGGGGTTTTCCCTGAGATTCATTTTGCGTATGTATCTATTTATTTGCGCGAGTATTCAATCACTGAAATGGGAGCCCGTTCTCCTGGGCCACTTAAGTAAGAATCACCGCTGGAGGTGAAGAATTCTGCCAGTATGCTTCCATCCGTCTATCCATTGTCAAGACATCTTAAATACATAAATCTCATCACTAATTCACCAGTTCCCGCCGATTTTGTGATCTCCGCATCTGCTCGGTGCGCGTCGACGGGCATTTTCTCACTTAGAATATATCTTTTGCCCCGAAACGAAATCTCAAAAGTTTGTCTTGTGACATTTATTTGAATTTCAGCTGTCTTTAATATTTTATGATGTTTCTCCCACCCAGGGGATGTTTGCCGAAGTCTCATCCCCACTCTCCATCTTCCTTGAAAGGTTTCTACGTTGGGGCGAAAAAAAAACAGTCGGATTCGGCCTCATAATTGCATAAATTGATATCAAATCTAGTTATTTGTCCCCCAGAAGATTTAAATGGCTCTGAAGCATGTCTAAAGCTTAGTCAGGGATGCACAGGCCTGGCTGGTAATCACTTCTTGAAGTTTTATTCTAAAATGTCTTTCACACTTCATAGATTTCTGAAAGAATTACTTCAAAAGTACAAAAGCTAAAGTCTGGTGTGCCCATTGAACATTCATCACACCTGGATGTCGAAAATATTCTGTCAAAATGTTCTGAAGTAAATCAGAAAACTGAATAAATTGTCTTTATCTAATTTAAGTTAACTGAATATGATTTATTAACAAAATATATTTTGATGTACTGGAAATTAAAAAATTTTCATCATCATCATCATCATTATTATCATCATCATCATCATCATCATCATCATCATCATCATCATCATTATCATCATTGTTATTATTGTTACTTTTATTCAAGGGTGGTAGAACCACTTCCAGTAATTAAACTGTTGTATGGAATAACTTGCCATAATATCCTAGGAATACAGAAACATATGAATGGTGTATAAATCATTTTAAAACACTTTTATATAGCATCATTTCCACTCTGTTTGTATCTCTGATCTGTAAGGCACTTAAAGACATTCAATTATGCCTATGTGTTATGCACTATACAAAAATATTTCATTATTAATATTAACCTGGCAAGGTGACATGTTATCATTGGGCCTTTTTCAAAGACAACTGCTGCAGAATATATCACTTAAATGCTTCTGGATCACATGATTGTCATAGTGGTTTCTACATGTTTTCTTCACATGACAGTGAAATATGTATTAGGGAGTTATCATAGAAGTTATCTTTTATATCAGTTTGTGTATTACTGATAATTATTGGAGTGAACTAATATCGAAAGACCAAATTTGCCAGATTGGAATATGCATATCTGAATGTGATTACATGTACCATATCATATGTGAGAATTGATTTTATGAGCAATGAAAAAGAGAGGCTAAAATGGAAAGGACAGAAAAGTTAGTCAAACCTGAGTAACTACTGTGTATGTTTTCTTTTTTCTCTGTTTCTTATGTCATTTCACTTGTCAAAATTTTCTCCCTACTTGTTGGCTGGTTTTGAGTTGGTTTTTTGTCTGTGTTTGCTTGGTTGTTTCTTTGTTTTTTCTTTCATTTCTTCTAAAAAATAACAACAAATGGTCCCTTTGAAAAAGTTCAAATTGTAATATGCTCAGATGTAATGGTTCAGAAATGAAAACTTAACAATTACAGCATGCCTTTACTAACACTGTTCAGTCGCTTGTTTCCAAATTGTATTTGCTGCCTTATTTCCTTGCATGCCACTATTTCTAAGCCTTGTTGATTTGCTAGCACCTATCAGCTTAATTCCTTCTGCTAAACACAGTCATAACAAAAATTATATGTTCCTGATATTGGAAAATTGTTTAATTGAGCATATGTATCACCCTCATTGATAATATAAATATTTTTTGTGAAGTTATACTGAGTGTTACATTGTTCTTCCATTCAAATTCAGAAGTACAAGCAAACCCTGTTATAATGAGCACTGGTATTGTGAGGACCTGCTTAAAGGCAAGGTCCACCCTGACGTCAAGTTGGTTTTAATAAAAGCAGAGAAATGAGAGAAACATCAATGAACGTTTGGCGAAAATCCACCAAAGAATAGCGGAGTTATGACATTTCAAAGTTTTAATTTTGTGACGTCACATGCGAGCAGCTCCCCATACGTCATGTAATATTAATTTCATAAATTGCCACTTTTTATTGGATCATGATAAATGAAACTGTTTTTTTCATAGAAGCAGGTATGAAATAATGTTATACATTGAATGCGAAGGTAAAATCGTTTTTAATTTTCTGAGAAAATGGCACTTTATGGATTTTGTATTACGTGACAACAGGGGAGATGCTTGCATGTGACGTTACAAATTTAAAACTTTAAAAATTCATAACTGTCTTAGTTTTTGATGAATTTCCGCCAAACTTTTATTATTTCTCTCATTTGTCTGCTTTTATTGAAATCAACATGACATCAGGGTGAACCTTGCATTTAATACGCCGGACATTTCTCGGGTCCCAATGTTTCTTCCTTTCACTTCTGTGTATTATGCTTCGCATATATTAACAAGATCAGCTATAGCAAAATTTTGGCTATACATGTAGTGAGGTAAACTCGCAGCCTAAAAGTAAGTAAAACAAAGGAAATTGACCCCATTAATTATAGTGAGTACTGAGCACCTACCTCAGCTTCCGTGATTGTAGAGTAGTTTTATCCTATAGTAAGGTTTTCTTCCAATCCTGCTATTTTGCCTGTAAAACGTTCCAACAAATGAGCTTTATTGGCAGGACAAGAATGCTAGTATGACATTGATGTTAAAGGTAAATGACATGATTGGGGGTAGTCATCAACGTGGGGTGAAACTATTCTAGAATCAATTAAACTGTGCAGGGGTTCTACTTTGTAAAGTTTGTAGTCAAAAGTTGACTCTTTCTAAAATAAATTCCATCTGTATGCCTTGTGACAGACAAATCTATTGTGTAGGGTTCTATGGGAGGCATTTTTATCGGGCAGGAGAGAAACTATGTTCATGCTTGATTCGGCATACGTAAACAAATTCAAGATAAATCCTTCCAGCCAGAATATACAATCCATCTGGTGTATCCATTGATATATCTTTCAACCAGTTTGGTTCAAGAGTCATTTTTTGTTTTTCCCAATCATGTCACTGCCCTTTAATATCATAATTGGGTTAAATTAATCTGGATTGAATGTCCACCATTGTATTGAAAATAATTTTGAACATAACAGATTATTTTCCCTCAATCAATTCTGCTACAGAGAAAATTATGATCATCATCGGTTTTGATATATAGAAATACTAGTTTTCAGGCAAAGTCTAGTCATAATCAGTATTGTTTGCAATATTTATCTCTACCCATGGAATGGATTGTTATCTGTCAAAACTGAATACACATGCACTCAATTTCCTTTCAAAAAGTGTTTCTTCAAAAATTGTTCACGCATTTACAAACATAACTTGAGATCATCATATTCACAAACTCGGGAGTAGAAATAATTCTCCACGACAGGCACGGATCGAAGAGACACGACGCGAGTTCGCGAAGCAGCGGGCGTCGATATCGACTCAAGATAATCTCGCAATAATTAGTCTTAATCAGAATAATTACACTCCTGTAAGACGGGGAGCTTATCATTTTTCATCATTCCCCCTCCCCATCCATTTAGTTCTCCTCCGGTTTAATGGACAGGTATGGAGATGGATGAGTCAGAGATATTATGGAAATGCATAAATCCTCTCGCTTCAAAACGCAAATATATCATCACACTCGGGAGAATTTTTTAATCCATTTGCCAGATTCAGTGAATATATTTGATGCGAGAGTCTGATGTCCTTTGTTGCAGGAGGATTAGTTGGCCTGAGGCGGTCGTCGTAGCCATGAGTAGGTGTAGTTCTCTTTTCTTGGACTTGATTCTTGCGCTCAGGTGCTCGGAGAATAATGTTTTTGTTTTGTCAGTATGTGCAGGGCTTCATAATAACTTGCTTGCCCTTTGAGGCAAGTAAGTTGATCACATTCGGATTTTACTTGCCCAAAAGAATAATTTACTCTCACGAAAATTATAATGACAATTTTTAAAAATTAAAAAATCAATATTTCTCCCAAATTTAACCACTAAGGCCCTTTAGTTCCAAGATGTACGTCATAGCCATGAGTAGGTGTAGTTCTCTTTTCTTGGACTTGATTTTTGCGCTCAGGTGCTCGGTGAGTAATTTTTTTGTTTTGCCAGTAGGTGCAGGGCTCCACACTAACTTATTTTTTTGCTTGCTTGCTTGCCCTTTGACCAAGTAAAATGATCACATTCATATTTCTACTTGCCCAAAAGAACAATTTACCTGCCTGAAAATAATAAAAAATGTTTTTTAAAAATATAAAAATCAATATATCTCCCAAATTTAACCAATGAGGCCCTGTTTTGGGCATTGGAAGTTTTGTTATTTAAGTTCTGAGACAGTCGTCATAGCCATGAGTAGGTGTACTTTTTTTCTTTCTTGGACTTGATTCTTGCGCTAAGGTGCTCGGAGAATAATATTTTGTTTTGTCAGTATGTACAGGGCTCCACACAAACTTATATTTTTGCTTGCCCTTTGAGGCAAGTAAAATGATCACATTCAGATATTTACCTGTCCAAAACAAAAATTTACTTGCCTGGAAAAAAAAAGAAGAATAAATATCATTTAAAAAATCATTATTTATCCCAAATTTAACCACTAAGGCCCTTTTGCAGAGCATTGGAAGTTTGTTTTTTAAACTCTGGGGATTGCCAAAGGTGTGATAAATTTTACCACAATTCTACACAGCCATAATCAATAGCACATGATATGGGACAGGCATACAGTGTATTGTAAATAAACTCACAGTTGATGTTTTAAACTCAAGTTTCAAAACCAAACCCAGAAAATGAAGTACATGTACAATGAATAAGATAATTATGAAATTTAGTATAATTTAGCAGAACATAAAATTACACTAATATTTTGTTCACTTTTGGTAAGATTTCTGGACACGTTTTCCTCTTTGATTATCAAAATTTTGTACCTGATTGGGCAAGTACAGTTTACAGTTTGATCTGTTAAACTTGCTGCCACTGGCCAGATATGCATGGATAAACATTACTTGTGACTTTGTCTTCTGGTGGAGTAAAACAGTTGTCAGTGGGAGGAAATGGACTTGGTTAAACTGGGTACTTTGTGCTCATAGATTTTCACTCTTTTCAGAGCGATCATTTTCAAGTACAATTATTTCCAGGGCTTTATTTTTAGACCTTGTCAAAGACAGATAGCGCATGGAGGGTTATGTACAGTAGCTCGCATTTTTTTTTTAAACTGTGGTCATTGTTAGCCTGTGGCTTTAAAGCATGCTCTTTCATCTGATCATACATTGCGGACAGGAAGTATTTGAATATTTAACAGATCAAAGCTAAAATAAAATGAATGAATGAACATGTCCTGAATACCAGGCTGTGCAGGTGACAATGAGGTGATACCGAGAATTCAACAGGAAAGTAAATGAACTTCACCTCTTCATACCGGTCACGAGTTGATGACTGGGAAATTCTACCTCGAGACATGATGGATGTCATCCATGTTATTCGATGGTATCACTATTTCTGACCAAAAGCATGTAAAGAAGGGATTTTACAACTCATCTCGGGTGAAATTTGAATAATCTTGCTTGTCGCTTCCACTCTGAGATCTAAATATTGGTTATTTAAAGGACCTCTGTCAGTCATGGTGTCCTTGGTTGTGTATTTGTCCAACACAAATGAGATAAAGTATTCATAACTATAGACCTTAAAGGCAGAGAATCTCATTTGCACCCTTCCCACAACACAGCAAAACATCACTCATGCCCTTAGGCTATTTATGTAGGACATGTCTGTGAAATCTGAAGATCAGAAATTTCCTGCAATTTGAAGAACGCAGAAAAAAAAACAATTCTCCCTATCACATATAGCCGATATCAAGCGATATCACCTCGCGATACCGATATTTGATAGATCGCTCTTGGGATGTACACTGCCGGTTCCGGTAAATTGTACAGTCAAACGCACAAAACATGTCATTACGAACCTCGTCAAATTCGTAATACTAAGACCTCATACCTGAGCAAATATGGATTGACCTGATGAACAATTTTGATGAATGTCTGTTTTGCGATTAAAGACTTTCTTAGTGAAAGAAATGTTCCTACGACTGGTAAACGAAGGAATGAACACGAAACTATCGCCAAGAAAGCCGCGAATGTTTACCCCGTGATAGAGGAATGCGACCACGCGCATGCCGAGTCGGAACGCGAACGCCGGTGTGTGAGGACGGCCCATAACTTCATGACCTAAATAGGGTTGTGATAGGCGCCTGTGGACGAAGGACTTGAAAAAAAAACTATTATTCTCGAAATTATATGAAAGATTTTGACACGATCCACGAGTACTTTAGCGTTCGATGTTATCGCACTTGCTTACACCGGAAGTTTATTTCCCGAGAATAAAGGGTAAAAAATTTAAGCGCCACATGCGTTCAGATTCGGAGAGCTATATGCGATAGGGAGAATTGATGCATGATTTTATGTTATTGGTTTTTGTTTTGTTGTCATGCCTTTTATCAGTATTTTTGTAATTCAATATTTTTTACCTAAAAAATAATGTTTTCCCTGAAATTCCATGTTGCTTTCATATTCTGTGATTTTTTTTTCCATTTTCCGTATCGCAGAAAACTGGGGATTCAGGATTTTGTGAAAAAAGGGACAACCATTACCCCCACCCCCCCCAAAAAAAAAATTGAACTACTAGTTGTACAAGCTTTTCATATTAATTTCATCCCAAGGGAGGGGGGGGGGGGCAGGGGCACCAGCCTCCCCCCCCCCCAAAAAAAAAAAATAACAATAATAATGATAAATAAATAAATAAATAAAAATTCATTACTGTCATGGTGAAATAACTACTGCCACTACCAAACCCCCAACATGAATTTTATTGATTTTACCTTTTTATATCATCTGTACTTATGGAGCCTGATAGTATCACTAAGCACCCCCCACCCCCATCCCTTTAGTCCATTACCCCGTGACAACTTGACCCCACCCCCAGCCACCAATGTCATAGTTTACAAATGCAAAGTCTGTTTGAAATAACACACCTGTCACCAACCTATATGTTGACGTAAAATATTGGCCTGACGTTTTGAGAAGAAATTAGCCAGAAATGAGTTAGTGTTTTTGATGGATTGGTCCTGGTGTATTGTATATATGTATGGCATGCCCTCCTGTATCATTCATCACACAGATGAGCCATAAAGACAAATATTAGTGTTCAATGACCGCAACTGGAATAAAAATATGAAGGAGGACAAATTTTGAGATGGGAAGGGATATGGAGACCTGGGATGTTAGGATCTTAACCCTTCGTTTGCTATGGTTGAGGGTTTTTTTAGTCGTAGGGAATCTCTTTTATTGGCGTCTAGAATCACAGCAAAACATCATTTATGCCCTCAGGCTACTTATGAAGGATATGTCTGAGAAATCTGAAGATCAGTATAATTATTTAGAATTTGAAAATTGCACAAAATATGACCTGTGGTTCAGGCTGTGTGTCAGACCCACCAAACTGAGTTAGTTCAGTAGCAGTATTTAAAGCCCAAGTTTAGTTTTGGGGATTTTTTTGTTATTTGAAAGCTTTATGCCCAAAGGTCATATCACACCAATAACAGATTCTGAATGTCTTTCAGGGTTTTTTTTATTTAAGTAATGAAAAATCTCGGGGGGGGGGGGACCCCTCAGATTTTCAACTATATTTCACATTATAGCATCCAAAGGTTAATAAGGTGTTAAAGTGATAGGCTAACATTGTGGAGCTTCAATTTAAAAAATTGTCAAACTTTGATATCTGAGCTACATAGTATTGTTCAAATGGACAAATAAACACCCTAGAATACAAAAGTTTGGAAAGTTACACTGCCAATGGCAAGTTATACATGAATAAGCAATAAACTCGGGGCGAGTTTTATTAACGTAGGTGTACACACAGTAAGTCTATGGGAGGAAATGGGCAAGTGAATCCGGTCAACTTACGATTTTCACTTTTTTAAAGCACTAAATAATCATTTTGAAAGACAATTTTTTTCAGGGCTTCATTTTTAGACCTCATCAAAGACACTGGTAACATCGGGAATCATGCGGCTCAGATTTTTTTAACTGTGGTAAATGTTGGTCAATACCTTTAAGGGTATTATACCTCATCACTTTTTTTAAAGCACTAAATAATCATTTTGAAATACAATTTTTTCAGGGCTTCATTTTTAGACCCTATCAAAGACACTTGGAGCATGGAGGATTATGTAGCTCACATTCTTAAAACTGTGGTCATTGTTAGGCAGGGCATCTCTTTTGCATGCCTAAAAGCTAACATTGTGTTGAATCCGGTCAACTTACGATTTTCACTTTTTTAAAGCACTAAATAATCATTTTGAAAGACAATTTTTTTCAGGGCTTCATTTTTAGACCTCATCAAAGACACTGGTAACATCGGGAATCATGCGGCTCAGATTTTTTTAACTGTGGTAAATGTTGGTCAATACCTTTAAGGGTATTATACCTCATCACTTTTTTTAAAGCACTAAATAATCATTTTGAAATACAATTTTTTCAGGGCTTCATTTTTAGACCCTATCAAAGACACTTGGAGCATGGAGGATTATGTAGCTCACATTTTTAAAACTGTGGTCATTGTTAGGCAGGGCATCTCTTTTGCATGCCTAAAAGCTAACATTGTGTAAATACAATGGCATTTAGAAGAAAATACCATCGGGGAACCTTTAGCAAAATATAGGAGCTAGAAACTCAGTTGTAGTGGAATTATAATGAACGTTAGACTCTGATTTGAATTTTTTTTCTGGAGAAAAAAATTCCTACCATAGAACGTACACTAAAGTGACTAAACGGCTGTTGTTTTTCTTTTGCATTTTTCAAATTCCAGGTAATTACTGACCCCCAGATTTCACAGACATGCCCTTCATCAATAGCCTTAAGGGCATGGGTTATCTTTTCCTGGTCTGCGGGGATGTTTGCAAATGAGATCCACTGCCTTTTAGCATCAAACTTAATGGCAATATAGAATGTTATAACTAGAAAAGTCTGTATTGTAGGGTGTGTTTTCCCGTGTACCATCTCAGATGCAGAATTTCATTCTTAGGTTCCGCTGTTTTTCATGATTGAAGTTAGAGAATTAGAGAAAAAAAATGACACTGATTTGTGTAAGATTGAAAATATCTATTTTAGTATCACTGGTCAATAATGAGAGGGGTTTGAGAAATTACAGAGCATTCTACAGCTACATAATCATCTTGAAGGAGGAATGCAGGTTAATCATTAATTCATAATGGCTATTACAAGACAGAAGACACTCACAGCATCAGGACTTAGTCTGGCTTCCAGACATAAAAACCTATCTTACATATTAGAGATATTACTATCATCAATTAAAGGTTAATTGGGAATATTTGAAAATGCCTCAAGAACCAAATGAGTTGAAACATATACCAACTATCCACTAGCTAGAATGAATCTCCCAGCTGGAAGCATTTGTCTTTAATGTGTTTACTTAAAGGTATTGGCTAACATTTACCACAGTTAAAAAAATCTGAGCCACATGATTCCCCATGCTATCAGTGTCTTTGATAGTCAAAAATGAGCCCTGAAAAAAATTTATTTCAAAATGATTATTAATGCTTTAAAAATGAAAATCATAAGTGACGATTCACTTGCCATTCCTCCCATAGACTACTGTGTGCACACCTAGGCTATTAAAACTCGCCCCGAGTTTTAATTGTTTATTCATGCATAACTTGCCATTGGCAGTGTAACTTTCCAAACTTTTGTATTCTAGGGTGTTTATTTGTCCATTTGAGCACTACTATGTAGCTCAGATATCAAAGTTTGACAATTTTTTAAATTGAAGCTCCACAATGTTAGCCTATCACTTTATGGAGAACCAAGCATGAACATACCAGTATTTTATTTCTTTTGAGGCCCAAAATAAATAAATCCCATAGAAGGCTACACAACAATATGCCTGCTACAAGGGATATTGATAGTAGTTATTTTAGAATGAGTCAACGTTTGACCGCAAGATTTTCACAGCAG
>JZLH01S0623727.1:31552-48256 GCA_001188425.1 Eucidaris tribuloides | reverse complement strand
CATTGTTATAACGATGTTTCTGGTTTTAAAATCTGAACTACAAGATTTCCCATGCTACCAGTGTCTCTGATACAGTCTAAAAATGAAGCCCTGAAAAATTGCAGTTTAAACGATCATTAAGTGCTTTGAACAAGTGAAAATCATTGAAAGACCATTCCACCTTTTCCCCATAGACTGCTGTGTTGCAGAATTTCCTATCGGCTGAGAATAATTAATGTACCAATTTGTATCTGCACATATTTTACTAGTGACAGCATAACTGTCAAACTTTTGTGTTCTAGGTGTTTATTTGTTCATTCAAACACTGTCAGATATATCACATAGCAAAGTTTGACGATTTTTAACGGGTCTTTTCCACAGTGTTATATAGCGTCTTTATAAAGCCTGAAAATGTAGTTGACTCCCATTGTTCAATGATCTCAAATCAGGGATAATGATTTGAGGAAATGGTTACAATAAAATGTGTCAACAACATTCACAGGCCACCCGTGGAGAAAGGCAGGGGTGTAGGATATGTCCTGGGTAGATGTCTTCTGCTAATTCATGTAGGGATTTCCTGAAAATACAGCTTTGTTTCCAACACATTCATGTTTACAGTTGTTTGCATGGGCCATGTGTAATTTGATTTAAATGAATCTATGTAGCTGCCTAGATGTAGAATACATCTACATTTCACCAAATCCCCTGACTGTCAGCTCCCATATTACCAGAGGATATGTAGTATGTCTGGTTGTGTCTATATGGTTGAACTTTTTGCCATTTAACAAGGTATACAGGAGCCAAGTCTTCTGTATTAGCAAGGCGTCTGCTGGAAGCTTGCCATAGCAGCGATGTCACCTGTCCTCCCCCTTAATCATGTATCTTTTCCTTTTCAGGATCTATTGGGAGCGCCCGCTGTTTAGTGGCAGGGGTTACATTTACCTTTACGTTTTGCTACAATGATGTGACACTGGTTTATTGTACTCTCTCATCAGGGGTTACATTATGTTGGAATGTAGAGTGGAATCGATCGTGACAACCAGAAACTCTTACCCAAAATGTGCAAAATAACGTCATTAACCCAGTTCGCGACGATCATTGATTTAAGACGGTCTATACTCCACGTGGACGTATTTGATTTTTGAGACCGAAGCGCACAGCTACCGTTGCTACGAGGGGTGTGGTTATACCTCCCCAGTTTAGTACTGGACCAATTCACACACACTGTTTTCGTCGTACGCGACACAAACATAACACCCTATGAATTATGCCCATGAGTTTCCTCTCATAATAGGCGCTGTGAATGGCCAATACCGATATGTTATCTCTATGAATATGCAATAAAAAAAACCCCTCTCATTGCCAGCGCCGCATTTGAAGACGATCAAGCTCGTGTTTCAACCATTGAATCTGATCCAAAGGTTTCAACAATAACCACTGATACGCATCGCAGGAAGTCAAAAAAGCTTTACTTTATACAGCGACATACACAGTGTATGCTACTTCGGTTAAAAGTTAGGAGGCTATGAACGAGCACGATTTGCTCATAATTGGTTGGAACTGATTCGAGCCCGCCATAAATCAGATATTTCCACAGTACTTGTAACGCACAAATAACCCGTCACAGCCCAACCCTTCTTTGCACTGTATTGGCGCACATAGAATTATTTCCATGACCTGACGAAATTAATAATCGAAGAATAGAAGAAATGAAATGTAGCAATAAGATCAAAATGAAATTAAATATAAATCTATAGTGTGCACCCTGCCAAACGTGATCCATGATTTATTTATAAAAGGAAAAAAAAAACAGTCACTTTCAGATTTATGAAGAGGAATAACACCTTGTACGGGCTTTTTTTTTCAATTTCTATTCAATAATAGAATGAGATTTTTACCGACGATCTAAAATCTAGTCATGAGCGACCCGAATCATTAGTTAGAAGTAGCGTCTATTAGCCAGAAACCGGCTCAATATCTCGAGCTAGCGGGAAATGCATAATTTGGATTCGCATGCAGGAATGAGTAGTCGTGGAGCGCATTTCGAAATGGAGATTAAGGAAACTCTGCTCGAAATAGACCAGTGAAGACATTGATATTCACAAACGAACGGGATTTTTTTTTCGCGAAATGTCAGACGTTGTACCGGCAAAGATAGCTCAAGATATTTTGTTGAGCCTACACTCAGCCACAATGGCAATTAGATCACTATACTGCTGCGCACAGTTCTTTTCCTTCCAGTGTCAATACATAACATCGAGATAATCTAGTGTCATATAAACTAAATTTATTTGTGAACAGGCTACATGATGCGTACTACACTTTGCGTAGCTTTTGAATTGCTTTGGTGTCATTCGCGTGCTGTTGAAGACAATAGTTATTCATTCAAAACAGGCCCTTCTCCTCCGTGTTTCAATAGAACTAAAGCACCGGCTAGTTTACGTGTACCATTATCCCGCGCTTTTTCAGTGAACGATTCAAAAGGGCACATAATGCCAGACAAAACTGGTGATTAGATCTTCTGAAGGTTTCCTTTCTAATTATAATACATGTACATAACTTGCCTTTCATGTAGGACCCATATTTGCTGGCTAGTTTCCCAATTCTTCCGAGTCTGGACGGGGGGGGGGGAGCTGGGGGGGACGGGGGGGGGGGCAGAACTTTCGTATCAGGAGTGGTAATTTCAATGAACAACCTGGCGATCCTGTGACATTGTGGCTTGCCAAAATGTTGAGTTAGTAGATTACTGATAACGAGCACAAATTATAATCAGAAATAATTTTACCTACAAATCATAGTACCCGAATCACAGTTTTTCTTACTTCATGGCCCTACTTCACAATACAATGACATCGTATAAAAATGACGTATTCGAAAATGGCTTTTGCTTAATTCAAATTCAGCTTAGAAAGTATCATACAAAATGCCGCGTGAACAAGAAAAACAATATTTATAATTCATGGCTCCGTTCAAATGTAACTTAATTTTGTAATAAGCCCTACTGTAAGTGTGATGAATTGCTTTCAATTATTAATGATAATGTTGCGTAATGTTGAAAAGGAAAGCAGAGAACTTAAGAAGGCGCCAAACGGAGAAGAAGTCTTGAAGGAAGAAGAAGAAGAAGAAAGAAGAAGAGAAGAAGAGAAGAAGAAGGACAGGAGGAGGGCGGTGTGAGGGAGGGAGGAGGAGGGAGGAGTTAGGAGGAGGAGGAGGAGGGAAGAAGAGACAAGAGTAAGAGAAGAAGAAGAAGAAGAAGAAGAAGAAGAAGTAAGAAGAAGAGAAGAAGAAGAAGAAGAAGTAGAAGAAGAAGAAAGAAGAAGAAGAAGAAGAAGAAGAAGAAGGAAGAAGCAAGAATTAAGGAAGGAGAAGGAGAAGAAGACGCACGAGAAGTAAGACCTGAAATGAGTGGATTGATACCAATCGAAAATAGTGACAAGAAACATTTAAAATTAAAATGAAGATAAGTGCATTTCTCTTGCTGAGACGTATGTTTTTAACATCATTATGAAAACACGTAAGCCTATTCCTATTATAAATAATCAAAACTGTCTGACAACCAACGCATCATGTTGAGCTTTTATGCAAGACTATACAGTATACCATGAAAAAATATAGTCACGAATTGTCTTTTATTCTATAACACTTAATCATGACAATTGTGATAACGAGAAAATTAAAACAAAATACAATGAGATAAACTTGGAATGAAATATACAGATACAAATGACAAAATATTGACAGTGATATTGGAATCCCGATGACTCGGCCATTATTTCTCATAATTCGCTATTAGTAAGTCATTAGTAAAACAAATTTCTGAAAATTGAATAAATTCGTGACTTTACTTGGGAACAAGAGAATTTGAGAGTAATTAACACGAATAATGGGCCACGCGTGTTGACATTTTTGTGACTAGTAGAGAGAACATGTAAACTGTAATATTCATCATTAGTCATTACTTCATGAAACATCTTGCTGACCCGCTCTGTCGAAATGAGGCATAAGTCGCACGGGAGATTTTCCGCATGAGAAGGCCAAAACTTGAGTTGAAGTTTTTGATCTCGGCCATTTTTTTATTGCCCCCAGAAAATGAATCTTTTCAAAGTCTTTTCTATCGTGTGTTGAGTTTCAGCCAAAAATATTATGTCTAAGACTAATACAAATAGCGATTTAAAATATCAATTCCAAAACGAGTGTCCGAAAAATTCGGAGCGACTTGTTCGTCTCGCCTTACGAACGCAGTCGCTACGGACAGCCTGAAGGGTTGATTGGTCGATGGTTAATATGCTATTCATGAATGTCCAATGGTTCAGGTGTGCACTCGACGCGCAGAGATAAGCTTCGGTGTTAAAAGTGTTTATGTGCGGATAAGAAATTGCTACTTGTTTTATTTACTTACAACTTTAACGTGTTGTTTCACTGAGTGTTTTCTGTCGATTTGTAAACATACAATATGTTGCTTCATTAATTTTTGTGTGAGATCGGAAAGTTGTAATTGGAAAGCCGTACTTTTTTTTCTCTCTCTCTGCTCACCGGCCGCTCAATTTCTATTTAAAAGATTTGCTGTCAACCGCGGAAGTTAAACACGCGATATTCCAGAATCCCACCCCTAAGAAAACTGATATTTAATTAAAATGCACACGGGATATTACTAATCGTATTTATGTTACACTTATTTGACCAATTCCACGAGCCACGTGGCCTTGTTTCGTGAACTTATTAATAGGAATGATACTTTTTTTTAATTATTTAATTAAACTGTAACCACGGAAAAAAATGCAGATGACTTTTTTTGCATTTGCTAGAGCGAATTAAAAGCCCAACCGTACATACCATACCTATATTTATCATTGCCTGGAAACAGGTTGGGCACCGTTTCATTTCAGGCATTTGAAATATGGCGACCAATTATGTTTTGGAGTTTGTCACCAAAATCACATGTATTTTTCGCCAAAGAGGAAATATTTGGACAGAATTAACATAGACTTAAGAGCTTTGCTGGACCTAGAGAGTATGATCCCAATAATTTATAATTAACGAAGCACGCAAATAAACAAATGGCACTATATAGTCATAATTATACTGCGCGTCAACGCGACCCAAAAACTTGTCAGAATATTGCTAAGCTGTTAAGAATTCAAATAAAGTTTTAAAAAGTAAAACAAACGTTATTCAAGATCAAAAATAAGCCTTTGCATTTGATTCTCTCAGCGCGATTTTGCCAATTTATGCGCCGACCAGTTAGTTTAAATATTCAGAAATTGTTGTGCCTCTATTATTTTCCTCGGTGCTTGATAATCTTTCTTTTTAAACCATCTCCGAAGCAAATAAATAAGTAAAAGTAAAAGTAAAATCTTAACCTCTTTAAAACCCATACATTCACGTTAGTCCTTAACCTAGATGCTAATAAACAGACGTTACAATTATCGTACCCGTGGACTTACTGTAATGCCACTTTTGCTACTTACAGCTACGCTATAGCAGTGCCGAGGCTTAACAAGTTTGGCTTCTATTCATTAATACAATGGTATTTTAACAATAGATTCCTGACCTTGCCTTCCTGACTCTCGAATTCAAATTTATTAATACAATTATTCACATTTTGAAAATTTATCTAAGACCACGCTGAGTTCTTTTGTGTCACGTTAGGATTATTTAGAGAAGCGTCCCACTTTGAGATCACAATCATCGCTACATTGTATGCCAAAGTCTTTCGCATGCATTGCTGTTAAATCGGGAATGCATCGCCGACTAATAAGTGGAAATTACACATGAGCTTTGCTCATAGTTTTAATCATTTATGCACATTATCATATGCTATCTAATAGAAATTTAATAAAGTATATATTACAATTTATTACAGAAAATACAAATACATGATGCGCATAACTTAACGTCACATAATGTGCACATCACAGTTTGCCGCCACGTACATGTATTCATGTATTTTATTATGCCTGGACGGGAAAGCCTAGTTTTGGTGGGTCGGTATTATATTGCGCAATTTATCATAAAGCGGAAGATTCGGGTTTTATAAGAAGATACTATTGCATTTTCGCTTCCCGATCTTCCAGCTTGAATGAGCCATGTTATTCAGTGGAATTTTCGCGTGGGTTATTGTCATCAGAGGGTATTTCTCTTTTGAGAGGCCAAAAAAAAAAAAAAAAAATGGGAAATACTTATAAATATAGCATTTTTCGGTAAATTCTGACTAATTTATTATGAGGCTCGTGTATCAATGCGTACGGGCATTTGCGCGAAGGCGGCGATTTTTTTTCAATTTGCTAAATTTAATATCCAATTTATGGAACACATGCCAACTCGCAAATAATTAATTTCACCTTGATTACTAACACAACGCCTTTCAGCGTATTGTGCATTTATTTCCAAATATTCAGTTTGCGTTTGCACTTTCGATGCGAATTATTTAGTGCCGCACTTGGATTTTTGTCGTCAATCTTTTAATAATATTTCTTGAGTAAGTATTTTTTGCTTAAAAAAAGACGATTTCACTCGATAATGTCGCATTTCTTATCTCTGGAGGGAGTCTCAGCTTAAATCTCCCAACCTATGCTTTGGCCCTTGATTTGTTCTCATCTAAAAAAATGTATATTTTTTTTAAAGAATCATTATTTTGACGTGTGTTTCTATCCCACAAAGATGAAAGTGAAAAAAAAATACGTTAACTACTTAATTTTCTCACAATTTTGAAGATGTCATGTTGATTTCATATCGGATTGATTTTTTTTTTCGAAACTTGCTGTATTCTATAAGAACTTATATTTCAAATTTGTATAGAATGCATATCTTCTAATTAACTTGCATTAAGTTTTTGTAAATGTTCATCCTTTGTTCATAAGATATAACAAAAATATATGAACTACAACTGAAACGTTTCTAGGCTTACTGTCTGCTAATTTTGTCAGACAATACAAGTTATCTTAAAATAGATCATAAACCTAAACAACAATTTGACACCATTAATTTACTAGACGTTACGCAGTACGGTTACATAGACTAATCAGAAACTAACCACATTGTATACACTTATTAAAACAATAAAGATAGCGTAATATACTTAATACGTTGCAATATATTCCTTATTCATTTCAATATAGGCTATTTACAAAGTAATATCTACCATTTACTGCATTTACCGTTATGAAGTAGAAGTCTACTCTATTACCATATATTCAATATTTTTATCGCTAACTAATATTATACATTATTATTTCATCGTCATTCATTTCATTTCCAATACCGTTATTGATTATCCCCTATGATTTGTATCAAAGTCATATATAGTAATGTACTAAATTATTCTATAAAATACCAATATAGGCATGTTTCTCTCATTGTACATGTAGTACTAGATTTGACAGCAAATCTAAATAGGTTAATTGATTCTTTAAATTCTGTGAGGACATATACAAGACTTACATAGATAGATCTAAACATAAACAACTAATTTTGACAACAATACCATTACTATGACTAGACGTTAACAGAGTTACGATTAACATGGATCTTCACAGAAATGGATCACAGTGCATACAACATTAAACGATGAAAGTTAGCGTAATTACTAGTACGTTTGCAGATTTCCTATTCCTTTTTCGCATATAGGCTTATACAAGTTATACTTACTTATTATCTGTATTACCGTATTCTAAGCATTCTAGCTTACATTATATTCATTCTACATTATATATCAATATTTACATAATTTCATCGTCATCATTGTCATACACCCCAACAAACTAGCCAATAGTAAATGTATGTACTAATATTATGTATTAGATGATACCAATTAGGGCAGTTTCTTCTGATGTTAGACTTACTGTAGATTTGACTTAGAAACTAAATAGGTAAAATTGACTGTAAATTCTATTCTATCTTTGAGACGCCCACCCCAATCCCCCAACCCCAACCCCCCCATAAAAATATCATAATATAATGCTGATTTTTATAAGTTCCTATCGTCCTTTTTTGATAATTTACATGTGGGGTTCTCTTTACGTAATAGTAATTGACTCGTTATTAAGTTCGTGTAATATAGGACTTTAACATTTTTTGCATAGTGCTATCTATACATGTAATGTTCAGGTTAGTATCGCTAGTGAGAAAACTGAAAAGTTAATAATACAGTAGTTTTATATGTATAATTATTTCCCATGTGTGTGTTGCCAAAGTAGCATTTAAGGTCCTATGTGTTGTGAGCTGTGTATTAGTTTTATGGTATTTGTGTGTGTATGTGTTATTATACATGTACTTATGCTAATTTAAGCAGATTTATGTAGCAATGATGAATTGTATGTATGTGTCATGGGCTTGAAGTATAGAGGTCTTGTGAGCTTCAGTGTGGCTGATGTGTTGTACGTATGGTTTGATCAGTGTGCGAAAATAGATAATTACAGACTGACATTATAGACAATAGCTTCGTATACAGTTAGAGTGTTGGTTTGGTCCTGTTGCGTTCTTATTCTTGCCGTGTAGATTATGTTACGAAGCGTTATGTGATTGACAATTGGAGATTGAATCTAATTGTGTCCTTCACTTTTGATCTGGTATTACCTAGAGCCCGTTATTGTGTGGGTTATCTTGTGTTTATTTTGGTCTTTCGTTATACAAGCTTCCCTTGACCCTTACTTCGAAACAAACAACCTTGTGGCATGTATTTAGCCCTTCTTCTTCAATGTTTCCCTAACGAATAGTGATGCGTACTTTTCATTTCTTCCTTCACCGAGCCTTTTTCGATGTTTTGCGTTCGATTATGGGGTGACTGTCAGTCCCTATGATACCATTCATTGCGTATTTGACGTAGAACTAATGTCTGCGGTCTATTCAACATTTTGGGACTTATTCTTATTTTTGGTACGTTACCTCCGTTTTACTGTTTTACCTGGGAGGTCAGCTATATTGAACCTCAAACTGGTCCTTTGGTTAAGTGATAGTTAAGATTCTGAGACTACAGTAGTATTGACTATTATCCATCTATTGCGCTGAAATTTAAAATCGTTTCCTGTTTCTCCTAGCGCTTTTCTGACACATGTTTAGTGGACTATGAATGAGGGTCGTGGTCCTACACAGTTTGATTTTTGTTGTTCATTCTCTTCCCCATCGTTTTGTATTTGTCCGCTGGTTTGGGAGTGTCATTAATGGCCTCTTCGTGTATTTTACGAAACTCAATTGTTCTAATTAAACATGTGTATTACGCTGGCGTTATCTATTAATAATCTTGCTGACTAATAAATACTGGTATGGACAAAATTCATAGGATAGAAGGAAGAGCAACTGCTAACGACCAAAACTGGGGGGAAAAACGGCATATGAGACGGAGAGAGAATATATAGTTCGAAGTAATCGCTTACACAATTTTGATTCACCCGCAATTGCGATGTTAATTGCCTACATGATATTCTGGATAATGCCGCTTGTGCCTATGGTGCCTACAAAGGACTATGAATTTTTCAATCTCTTTATTTGAGTCGCAAATGCTTATAAATGAAATGATTAGAATTACATAAATTATAGCATTAAAAGTAGCTGGATTCTCAGTAGACTACATGCATCAGAATTGTCTTTATTTATGTCTGAAATTCAGGTGCAAATTCCCTTATTTAAACCTTATTTATGTGACAGGAGAGAAGCGGTGAATTTCCTTACATGCGCGTTTGTGTTTGTCTGGTTATTTTATTGTGTAATGTTATCAAGACAGATGTTTGTCACAGCATTGCGTCCCTTATTAACAACAGTGAGACCAGTTAGTCGTAATTTTTGTTTTAAAAGCGGTAACTCTGCTTTGCTACACTTTATATGTATTCAATAAGTAACGGCGTATTTGAGCTTGATGGATTGGCAGCAATTTTAGTTGTATGGATATCTATAAATTCTGGCCTTGCTACTGCCTCATAGAACAAACAAACGGCAAATTAAATCACGCTCCAAGGGTCGCCAAAATGGGCGGACATTCTTAAAGAATAAAGGCATGTATTAAAGATCTTAGGGCTTTGGAGGCCATCCTTTTCGGCGTTTCATTCGTTTGTTTTTTTCTAATTAAGAAATGATTTACCTGCCAGTGAGGTACAGTGCTAATGTGAGTGTCTGGCGTCTTTCCAAAGAAACCGCCTTAGATTATCGTATATCAGCTACACTTTTACGTGTTTTATACAAGTCATCTGTTTTGCGTAACAAAGAAATTACGATTGTCACTGTGCTATTTTCTTTATACTGTACGGCCTGAGTCGTGAAAAGATTAAAGTTCCAATGGACTATTGTCGAGATATAATACTTCTCACTAGGAACAGCTCAGGCATTAACATTGAATCTATGTGGTAGAACGCTTGTGTGGACCCGACGGTAAACCATTAATCATTTAACTATGTTATGATCTGCTCACCATGTTGTAAACAATACACATGACACTTAAATTATTTATTATTTTCCTTTTACTGTTTCTTTGTTGTTTTCGTATGTTATTTTATACTCGTTTATTCCGTTTTTTATACAATGCTTAAATCATTACCCGGGTGTACAACTGATGCCGTGTTTGCGTGTTTACACTCTGTACATTATTATGAGTTTCTTTATTATCGTTACGTGTTGCTGGCTGCGTGTTACATTCTATTTCTCTAATGGCCCCTAACTTGAGTACACGCAATTTGCCCGCCCTAACCTGTTAATTCCAGCGTATTCCAGTTAGGTTCGGTTTTTGTTTGCGGTCGCATCTCTCAGCATTCGGAATAGATCAGATTATCGGTAAACAAATACCTTACGTTTTCATTTCATGCGTTGTTATTACCATTACTTGCTCTGTCTGACAAACTTGGTGTTGAGTTTATTTGATCTGTACGTGATTGATATTTCCAATCCCATGTCCTAGCTTTCATTGAAAGTGAATACCATTCCATGCGACTCCACTTTGATCTCTCCTCTCCTCTTCAACTTTCGGGTCTAGATAGAGACGGTATGTTCTGTTTCAGTGCACTAGTTCATTTTATTTGTCCAATCAGGATTCGTTCAGGCGTATGGTTACTAGAACCGGGAGGTAGCTTATTAGCGCATAATTCACCGTCGAGCCATATCGATGATCTTCTCCTATTCACTATCAAGTGCGAAGTCGAACCCTGCTCCTCCTCTCGTTTGGTTCCTCGTATCGCAAAAGTTACTGAACGTCTCTGAAATTTTTCTTCTCGGAGAAGTTTATCACTTTTCGCTTTCCTCTTCTGTTGGGAACTATAATGCTTAATTGCTCGGTCGTTTGGCTATAAATCTAATAAGAAGAGGGTGACAATGTTATACATCAGTGAGGAATAGTTGCGTGTGATGGAGCATGTTTCTGGATTCCATTTCAGTCAAATCTCAACTATTCGATTAGTTTTTGCGATACTAGTTGCCTCATTTCGACTGTCGCAGTATTCCTTAGGCTATTGATGAAGGGCATGTCTGTGAAATGTAGGGGTCAGTAATTACCTAGAATTTGAAAAATGTGAAAGAAAAACAATAGCCGTTTAGTGTACTTTCTATGGTAGGAATTTTTTTCTCGCGAGAAAAAAATTCAAATCTGAGTCTAATGGTACTATTATTCCTCTAAAACTGAGTTTCTAGCCCCTGTATTTTGGTAAAGGTTCCCAGATGGCATTTTCTTCTAAATGCCATTGTATTTACAATGTTAATCTTTAGGCGTGCAAAAGAGATCCCCTACCTTTAAGTTAGTTTATGGGGGAAAAAATCTAGCTTTAAAGGCATAGTATAACGATGTTTCTGGTTTTAAAAATCTGAACTACAAGATTTCCCATGCTACCAGTGTCTCTGATACAGTCTAAAAATGAAGCCCTGAAAAATTGCAGTTTAAAACGATCATTAAGTGCTTTGAACAAGTGAAAATCATTGAAAGACCATTCCACCTTTTCCCCCATAGACTGCTGTGTTGCAGAATTTCCTATCGGCTGAGAATAATTAATGTACCAATTTGTATCTGCACATATTTTACTAGTGACAGCATAACTGTCCAAACTTTTGTGTTCTAGGGTGTTTATTTGTTCATTCAAACACTGTCAGATATATCACATAGCAAAGTTTGACGATTTTTTAACGGGTCTTCCACAGTGTTATATAGCGTCTTTAATAAGCCTGAAAATGTAGTTGACTCCCATTGTTCAAATGATCTCAAATCAGGGATAATGATTTGAGGAAATGGTTACAATAAAATGTGTCAACAACATTCACAGGCCACCCGTGGAGAAAGGCAGGGGTGTAGGATGATGTCCCTGGGTAGATGTCTTCTGCTAATTCATGTAGGGATTTCCCTGAAAATACAGCTTTGTTTCCAACACATTCATGTTACAGTTGTTTGCATGGGCCATGTAGTAATTTGATTTAAATGAATCTATGTAGCTGCCTAGATGTAGACATACATCTAACATTTCACCAAATCCCCTGACTGTCAGCTCCCATATTACCAGAGGATGTAGTATGTCTGGTTGTGTCTATATGGTTGAACTTTTTTGCCATTTAACAAGGTATACAGGAGCCAAGTCTTCTGTATTAGCAAGGCGTCTGCTGGAAGCTTGCCCATAGCAGGCATGTCACCTGTCCTACCCCCCTCTAATCATGTATCTTATTCCTTGTTCAGGATCTATGGAGACGCCCGCCATGTTTAGTTGAGGCAGGGGTTACATTTACCTTACGTTTTGCTACATGATGTGACAACTGGTTTATTGTACTCTCTCATCAGGGGTTACATTATGTTGGAATGTAGAGTGGAATCGATCGTGAACACCAGAAACTCTTACCCAAAATGTGCAAAATAAGGTCATTAATGATCCTTCAAGAGGGAAGGGATGGGGGAGGGGAGGGGAGGTAAGGGTTAGGGGAGAGGAATAGGAGGGAAGGGGAGGGGAGGATACAATTACATACCATGGTTAAAGGGCAGTGACATGATTGGGAGATATAGAAAATACCTCTCAAACCAAATGAGTTGAAATATACCAGTGGATACACCAGCTTGAGTGTATCTCCTGTCTGGAAAAATTTATCTTGAATCTGTTTACTTAAAGTAATAGGCTAACATTGTGGAGCTTCAAATTAAAAAATTGTCAAACTTTGCTATCTGAGCTACATGTAGCCTACATAGTAGTGTTAGAATGGACAAGTAAACACCCTTGAATATAAAAGTTTGGAAATTTATGCTGCCACGGGCAAGATATGAATGAATAAACAATTATTACTCGGCGCGAGTCAAAAAATAGCCTAGATCCACACATGGTAACTCTGTGGGAGGAAATGAGCAGGTGAATCCGGTCAACTTACGATTTTCACTTTTTTAAAACACTAAATCATTTTGAAATACAATTTTTTGCAGGGCTTCATTTTTAGACCTTGTCAAAGACACTTGGAGGATGGAGGATTATGTAGCTCACATTTTTTTAACTTTCATAAATGTAAGCCAGTGGCTTTAAGCCTAATTAAGCATGAAGTACTAGCATTTTTCTTGAGCCCTGATAGAAATATATCTCATAGAAATGTACCACATGTCACATACTGATGAAAGTTATTTTAAAATAAGTCAACTTTTGACTACAAAATTTTTACAGCAGGATCCTTGCATAGTTTACTTGATCTTAGAATAGTTTCACCCCAAGTTGAGGACTACCCCGAATCATGCCATTTACCTTTAAAGATTGTGTTTGGGATTTGCAAGTCTATTACTTCCCCTCATTATCAATACCAAACGGTAGCTTAGTACTTACAAATGGTGTGTTGAAAATTTGAGATCCATGCGTCATGAATTTGTTGTTTTATGAGAAAAACTAATAACGATATGTTACCAGAATATTGTTCTTTCCGCGAGTTTAAATTTTGCTCAAATTGCGAATTGCGGTTATGTGCATGTTCGCATGACCAGCGGAGCACACTGATTGGTTAAACGGCTAAACTCCACGCGACCTTCGGCTAACGGCTGATCGGAAGAGTTTGGAACGGCCCGTGTACGTTAACATCACTGTAAATTTTGAAGTTTAAATGTCCTACTTTTCACCAAACTATGTATTCTACCCAAAGGTTCTATGACAGGTGTTTATTTATGCTAATCTTCACATTGTGAACGATTTTAGCTGATTTCTTTTCTTTTTGCCGTTTTCTGACGTGCAAATCCCGTACTCTGTCTTTAAGGTTACATAGAGATAATCAGGCAATCGTATACGGTATGTGGGTCATGTTTGTACACAGTAAGAATGGTGTGGTATCATTTCTATAATACAAAAAACAGAATCACCTGTCAAATAATGTGCTGATATTTAGAACTCATTTATTGTTGATGATCTATAATTAAAGAGTTTTAAATGACTTTACAAGTGCATTTTAATGAAAGTAGTTGTTTATAACTCTTACATGCCATGGAAATCACAGCTCTATGGACATTGTATGTATTAAGAGTTAAATGTAGATATAATGGTGTATTTAACTATTGTGATTCACCTTCTAGATGCTGTTTTGTTCTATTTTTATTGATTGATTTGTAATTTAAATGCTCATTTCTTTTTTCAATCAGTAGACTAAAATTACAACACCTTATTTGTCAGGAAGCAGTAGGTGAAAGCCTGTACCTCAGGATCAAGACAAATGACAAGACGACTTGATACAGGATCAAAGTGCAGTATACACATGGTATACAAAATAAACAGATGTCTGGATGAACAACCTTCATCCTTTCTTGGAGAAAATAAAAACTGTCATTTGAAGGTGACAGTTTATTGTGTATGTGGTGGGAGCTCTAATTGTGTTTACCAATTAAATAGTGACTCACCCATTCATTTAGAGTGAGTCAAACAACATCAACAGGGATTCCTGCCAGGCATTATACCAACTCCACTGCCACTTGTAAGATAAAATTGATGCTAGTTGGACCCTAGATATGAAGAGATGATCAATGAAAAATTGAAAATATGATATGAAATAAACAAAGATTTGAGTGGTCTTAACCTGTAGTTTAGTACAGAGAACAGAGAAACTAGCTGTTATGTTCACACCGGTAGAGCATGTCCTCTAGTCATACCGTGGAGGTCCATGTCTACTAGTGAAAGTGTCCCTCCCACTTCTCATGCATATTCATACAGTACTCTTCCTTCCTTGCAAGTTGGTTTGCTACACCGGAAGTAGCTGTGTGGTATCACAGTTCCATGGTGACACATTTGGTTCTCAAAATTTCTTTGAAACGTGATTCCAGTGTTTGGAGGTGAAGGTTGAGATTCAGAAACAGGAAGTTATTCTGTCTATTAATAAATGAAATATTAATGGCGTGACGTCAGCACAAAACAGGAAGTACTTGCCATATATGGCAATCTTGTAAATAGAATTCACAAAGAGAATGTATGCTATACACTGTAGATGACTATAGCCCCTATTTGGCTGTATGATGCTTATGGTGGCACAGGTGTAATTTTGAAGGGAAATGTATGCCTCATATATGACCATCAAGTGAATAAAAAGTATTATTTATATATTTATTTATTCATTTATTTATTTATTTATTTATTTATAATATGGCAGAAAGGACATATATCATACCCATTTCCTGTTCTCATTTGCAGAAACAAAGGACATTCCATATCAACAAAAAAGTTATTTAGATTACTTGGTAATGGATATTTGTCATGATACAAGTAACATGTCAACTCACCATCTTAAGAATAAAAATAAAGGTCTGGTTTGGTGTGTAAAGAAGTAAAGTCCTATGTCTTGGTATTCAATAGTATCATTAAATTTGCCACTCTTTTATAGTTTAGTTAAGGTTATTTTTCTTTTCTTTCTGTTATCAAACTTAGTACTCTTTAGCTGTAAATTTTAAAGGCATTGTAAAACAATGTTTCCAGTTCAAAAAATCTGAGCTACATGATTCCCCATGCTACCGGCGCCGAGTACCGGTGTCTCTGATAGGTCTAAAAATGAAGTCCTCAAAAAATTGCAGCTTAAAACGATCATTAAGTGCTTCTAAAAAGTGAAAATGATTGAGCGATCATTCCTGTTTTCCTCCATAGACTGCTGTGTAGTGGAATTTTCTATCAGCTGAGAATAAATTCATGTGCTGATTTTGATCTGTACATATTTTACGAGTGTCAGCATAACTCTCTAAAGTTTCGTGTTCTAGGGTGTTTATTTGTCCATCCAAATACTACCAGATATGTTTGACAATTTTTAAAATAAGGCTTCCACAATGTTATATAGTGTCTTTAACCCAATTGTTATCTGCTGGGGTTGTTATAGCTCATGGTTCTTAATTGGCATGTAAAATGTTTAACTAAATTTAAGCACAAGGAACAATTACTGAATTTATTACATGTCTCTGCCATGTTGTTAAATGGTAGGTTACAAAAATGATAACCCTTTTTTGTTCCTGAAATATTTAACTTCATGTTATTGTAAATGAACTCTGTTGAATAGCAGCAAACTGAGGGTATTGTTGCCTGTTGATTTGTGTCCTCGTGTGGTTCCTGACAACTAAGGGACGTTGAGGAGTATACCTAAGAAGAAGTCTTTCTATTTAAAACACAACTAAAAAGGTTGTTACCCAGGAAAGGAAACTTGATTCAAATAACGTACAGTGAAAAGATGAGACAAACAGGTGAAGACAAGACTATCAATCATTTTCAGCATTCATTTCTCTTTACCAAGCAATGCTGTGATGTCAAAGTACCCTAAATTTAACCTTGGAGTGTTTAAAACAGC
>JZLH01S0623720.1:3119-15214 GCA_001188425.1 Eucidaris tribuloides | reverse complement strand
CCTGGGCGCTACCCACAGCAGCCCCAGTTATTAAGGATAAAATGGAAAATCCCTATTACAGCACCCGTCTACCCCCAAAAATGGGGGTGGGGGTCAGGGCCGTCACCAGAGGGTATGTGGGGGTGTGACAACCCCCTTTCATGTCAGTGTAGTCGGCAAATTGGTCCAGTCGGCATTTTCATTATGACCATGTACAGTCCCTAAATGAAATTCTATATGGGATTTTAATAGCCCCCCCCCCCCGGGAAATGAGCTATCTAATGAATGGTTGCCCGAGGGTATGACGTGCAGAGATCCCGGGCAGAGGCACCCCCAGTAGCGTAACCAGCTTTTTGCCATTGGGGGGCAAGGCACCCGAATGTACCGACAAATTCCCGACGTACCGACATATTCATGTTGTGTAATGATAACAGTTAAATGATTTATGATGATAGTGAATAATTAATACACAGGGGCGGATCTGGCTTTTTGGTAAGGGTTTTTTTTAACGAATGGTGACGGGAGAAAATAAAAAAATGCATGTTTGCGCCGAAAATTTTAGAATTATGTATGTTTGCGCGTGAAGCGCGCCGAAAATTTGAGAATTGTGTATGAAAATTTGTTTTGCACTGTTTTTTTAAACAAATTTTGTAATACGTTTTGGTTTTCCTGACATCTACTAACATAATAAGACCATACAAATTCTTCACTTGGCAGCCCAAGGATGGGGGGGGGGGTTAAACCCCCTAACCCCGACCCTTGTAGATCCGCTACTGATACAACTATAAGAAGTAATCCCAGCAAACACGAAACGTCCAGAAAACGTTTTCTCTGCGTTCTAGAAAGGTCCGATGCGTTTCAGTCCGACTGGAACGTTTTTAAAACGTTTTAAAAACGCTTTTCTTAGGGCCGAATATGCTTCTTCTACTAATAATGGTAATGTATGCTGCGAGTGAGCGAGCGAACGAGCGCTTCAGACATCAAATTAGATTTTCAAGTCAAAAGAAAGATTGAAAGTATCATTATTCTACAATCGTAAACAAACGCCTTCTGATGTTCTGATATCATTTATATCAGCACTCAGCCAGCTACTGCTTAATTTTAAATTAGAACACACAAGTATAATCATGCAACAAATTTTGTCATTCAACATTGCTTGGTAAGAACATATTTTTCGAAGTCTATGGAGAATAGGAACGTGTGCGGCAAATTAAGCAATTTGTGGCTTTATGGTTATGGCTGTTCTTGTTCGTGAACGAGGAACGGGCGAGGGCAAACTTATTTCCATCACTTCACATGGTGGAGTAGGTGTGCCCCGGATATCAAATAGCATTTATTTCTTTTTTTCCCAATGATTTTTCCTAAATGTACACTTGTTGCTGCAAATGTTGAATCTTTCAAAGTTAATGTTGTAGGCCTGTAAACTTTTGTCGGTACACATGATGTTCGGGTCGGTTGATTTGGAACGTCAATTGTCTGTGTAGTACACTTGACTCACGTTGACTGTACTATACCGCTAACGTTCCTAAATGTCATCATCATAGTATTCATGACAATAGCGGTTTGTTACTGGGTTACTGAAAAACACCTTGACATGAAGAAAATCACTTATGCGAGCGAGGGGGGGGGGGGGGGGGGATGTAGCTTGAAAAAAAAAAATGATTTTTGAAAATGTAATTCTTTCAATATTTTTGTCGGAGTATATAAGATATTTTCGTCGGCTATAAAGTATTTTTTGCGGTCCGCATGTTACAGACGGGTTCCTTCGTGTACGACAAAATCCAAAAAAGCATTATTGGGCGGGGGGGGGGCAAAACTGCCCCCCCCCCTTTGGGCCTACGCTAATGGCCGCACCCCCCCCCCCCCCCCAATATCGACGAGTGTGACACGGCCTCCAAGTAAGTATTGGGAGGTTCATGAAGTTTATTTAACATTTATTGTCTTCTTTTGAAGCCAGCCAGTCAGGGGGTGTATCAGTACTTTTTATTTTTGTAGGGGGGAGGTCGTGATCGTAATTATTTGGACCTTTTTACAATTGAAGATGTGAAAAATCAATTCTGGGTGGGTTGACATGATCATGAGTTTTGGACATTTTCAGCCATAAAATAACAGCAAGATGTGAATAGATCCTCGAACACATAACTTTTAGAACAAAAGTAGACTTTTGATTGTTTTTGCGTGTTTTTTTTTTTTGGGGGGGGGGGGTCGTACGACCCTCACGACCCCCTTGCATTTGTCAGCAGTCGAAAAACGTAGGCTCGTAATAGGCTGATGTACTCAAATTACGTTGTAAATCCACGTACTTGTGCATAAAATGTAATTTCGAGAAAGGTCAATTCGTGGTCAGAGATAATCAATTTAATAACACTAACGATTACTATATTGAATATTGCTTCTCAAAGCACAAATGATATCAAAATATGTACTGAATATATTTTTATATAATCATTATTTTTTATTTTTTGGTAATATTTGGAGATTATAGCGAGAAATTGCAATAAATAATTTAGTGAGCTTTAATAGAGCTAAGGAGTGGATACACGTTGTTTGCGTTGGAAAAGCAAAGGGTTATTGAGGAAACGTTCATTTTCTGTTGTGTTTGTGTCATAAAACAGTCAAAATGAGTACTGTAAGTATAATATTAGTTCTGTTTACTGTGTTTTCGAATATTGTTAGTGAATTATTATGTTGCGCGCAAGGTAGTAGTAGGGTCTAGTACAGTTAATCTACAATCTAACGTTACACAAAGCGCACGAATGCTAAACGGTACGGTGAATCCGGTCAACGCGGCAACGCAGCTCGCGCGCAGCAGCCGCGCACCCGCTACGCGCTGCATGCTAGCTGCTTGGCCACAGCCAGGCCAGGCTTCCTAGTCCGGCATGTTTCGTAAAGATGTTATTGTAAGTGAGTGTGTGAGGGGTATTGGTGTAACCTCAGTGTCTGCTGGGTGTACGTGTACAATCCCATGATTTTACACATTCCACACATGCACACATTGTCAGTGACAGTGGCCCGAGTGGGCATGTTGTCGATGAATGAAGTTGAGCCCACCCCCCCCCCCCCAAATACTCTTGAATTCGAAAGTTGTTGCGTGCCTCGGGCAGGCTTCGAGACAATTGGTGATGGGGGCTGGGTAAATCTACTTTAGATCTAACCCTGCTTATTGGTAATTTGAGAAAAATGGATCAAACAGTGAAGCAGACCCAAACATATTAAGCAAAATTGAATGTAATGAAGAAGGAAAGAAAAAGGGAAAAAGTGGGAAAAAAAGAGAAAAGCAGGGAAAAAGTAGAGGAGAAGGAAGATAGCAAAAGGAGGAAAAGATGACAATGGCGAAGCAAAAGGAAGTGAAGAAATTCTATTAAGTTATAATTTGCCTTTTCTTCTTTGTTCTTTTTCTTCATTTTTTTCTGTCTCCATTTTGTATTTTTTCTTGTCCTTTTCCCTCCCTTCGTCATTTTCTTCTCCTTTGTCATCTTCTTTTTCTTTTCCTCCTGTTAATGTTATGTTTTGTTTCTTTTTCTTCTGAGTTTTCTTCTCTTCTCCTTTATTTTTCATTTTCTCCTCTATTTGTTTACCTTCTCTGCCTCCCTTTTCTATATTTTCCACTTCTTCCTTTCTTGTAAGTTCTTCCTCTTCTCCTCCTCCTCCTCCTCCTCCTCCTCCCCTTTTTCTTCTTCTCCTTCTCCTTCTCCTCCTCCTCCCTCCTTCCTTCTACTAACTTTGCAATTTTGCATGACATTTTCTATGTCAGTATCTGCACAACAGGCGGCACTCAAACAGGCTATCACAGTTTGCATGTCAGCTGTGAGCTGCCGCAGATGATGACAACAAAAATGTTTACTGACCATATTGTTACAGTTTGTTATAACATAGTCAGAAGTTGGCAGTACTAGAAAATTTGTGATTTAGTTGGAAATTTTGTACTGCTACAATACATACTGTATTTGTTGTTTGAGTTTGTCCTGTTCTGCATTGAATGTTTTTGTTTTTTATTCTATTCAGGGTATGCCATTGAACCCCAAGCCATTTTTAAATGGACTAACAGGGAAACCTGTCATGGTGCGACTCAAGTGGGGCATGGAGTACAAAGGCTACTTGGTGTCTGTTGATGGCTACATGAATGTTCAGGTAAATATTAAAAAAAAAAAAATTGGTATAAATACATGATGGCCCAATTACAAACAAGTCGTACTTGTCACAATTTGAGCAACAAGATCCAGAGCTGCCAATTGTTCCTTTTAATACTTTTTTGTAGTTGCAAGTGCTTGTGATTTTGAGCAAAATGCCTCCAAATATTTTTCTCTTCTTGATCACTTTGTACACACTTCTATTTAAAAAAATCCAAAATACTTTCTTTAAAAAAAAAATAAATTCTACTTTGCATAAGAGGTGGGAATTTCTGTGCTGCATGCTACTAGTGTCTGTGATGAAGTCTAGAGATGAAGTTCAATGTCATCATTGAATGCTTTTAAAAAGTTAAAATCAAGGATTCAATCCACTTTCTGTCTGCTAGATGTATTGACAACATAATTGTCTGAAGTTTTGTGTTCTAGGGTGTTTATTTGTCTATTCAAACACTATCACATGGGTCAGATATAAAAATTTGACAATTTGTCAAGTAGTATTTTCACAATGTTTTATAACTGACCATCAGTATCCAGAACTTTGCAGAAATTTTAGGTTTCAGTTGATCATTTTGTTGCAAAAACATTACAACAGTAATGAAAATACTTGCAGTGAGATGCTTGTGTAAGTTGTGCCAAACATGCTTTTAAATTCTGGAAACGGTGTTTTGATCATAAAATTATCACTTGACACTTGGTAACGACAGTCAACTCTTCTCATAACAAACTCCTAAGGACCATCACAATTACTTTATTCAAAATGTTAATGGTAAATATCAAGGTTGCATATCAATATTACTTCACAAAGAAAATTAAACTTTGGGACCCGAAAATTACGTTGTTATGGCAAGATTTATTCCTTATAAGAAGAGCATACTGGAGACATAGGAAAGTTTGACATCAGTGATGTTGATCTGTACTAAGCCTGTAACATTGCGTTTAATTAATTAAACGTAATCAAAAAACCTCGGTTAATCGTTTAGATGCCCGATATGATAAAGAGAAAGATAATTAATTGCCACTAATTTAAGTTGCCACAACGCAGTCAACTCGCCGTCCATCACAATCATTACGTCTATGTCAATACACGCAATGCACGGCACACAGACAGGGAAAGACACTCGACCATATCAAACATCATGAACATGCAAACAAAATATTGTCCTCAATCATCAAATTATTACCACAACAAACTCACCCACACGTTGAATTTGATACTGCAAAGAATATATATCATGAAAGGACAAATTTATTCAAGACATTGATCGTTTTTTCGAACGTGTCTACGAATGCTCTTTCGGCGAAGTACGTTCGACCCACTGGATGGTTCGGCTAGCCCACTAATGCCGCAGTTACAAATAGGCCGATCATGGACCTGGTTCTGCCATCGATCGGCCCATTAAAGTCGCGTGCTAGTGGGCTGGCCGAACCGTCAGTGGGTCAATCAACGTACCTGCTGCGAGCGGGCATTGAATGTGGTCATATATTGAGCGTACGGTAGTGCACATAGAACCGCACAATACCTTTTTGGTGGGATCACCAGTCTGTTGAATGTTACCATATACCGCGGCATAAGAGTGTGTGCGTCTAACACACAAAATTTACAAAACTAGGTACCAGTCTTGCTCAGTGTGCATGCACTTCACTTTCGATCACGGAGATTGATTGCATGCATGGGACTAAGCGTGACTGTCTTTGCGATGTGGATCGAATCTACGATAAAGTCGGGGAAAATAGTAAAATAATGGAATAATCAGTGCAGAATTTGTCTAAACGGATTTCAAAATCTCTAAACGTAAGCAACAAAAAATAAGTTTAAACGCTAAAACGGATTTTGTCGACAGCCTTAATCTGTACATTTATTAATTCAGTTTCAGTTCAGAGCGCAGCTGAGTAACATTTGACTTGTCATGATATTGAATCTATAGAAGTCTCAAAAAGGATAAAAATTACATTTTCATTATTCATCTTGTGTAAAAAAAAATGTACTTCTGATCTGTTCCAACATTCATTTGAAGTTTGTATATTACATGCAGATGCATTTTATTTTTGCATTTTATAAGAAATTTAACACATGATGTACAACTGCTTTTCTCTATTTCCAGCTGGCAAGCACAGAGGAGTACATTGATGGCACATTCACAGGCAATTTAGGAGAGGTGTTAATAAGGTAATGCAGAGACCTTGTAGGAATGCTACATGTAATTTGATGTACCTTGGGGTATCATGCTTTGTAGTGCCCTCTTATGTCAATTAGCAGTACAATTGTACAGTAACGGTGCAGGTGTTGCAGCCGAGCACGTGTGGACAGAAACGTAACAAAATGTCAAGAAAAAAATTATGTTAACCCGTTGGAGACTAAGTGCGAGTTAACTCCTGTTGAGGTCTATAGAAAATGCATTTTATGGTGAAATCAAATCGTCTCCCATGGGTTAAAAAAACTTGGTACATGAAGTTTTAAGACCTTTAATCTTGTAATAGGCCACTTTAATAGCAAAACATTTTGCATAAGAGTGCACTACAAAATCACTTGTAAAAAGTTTGGTAAGCCAGGGTCCATAAATTTCTATTTGGTACCTGAGCATACCATTTATGCCATCATTTGGCAGTTGTTCCATTGTTTTTATTTTTTCCTTCAAGGATGAAATTTGATGCAATTAAATGTTTAATAATTTTGGCAGCAATCTGATTTAAAACAGTCTCGATCCAGACCCATGAAACTTTTTTCTCCTCCAAGTAGAGGTACCCGTATCTGCAGCCTGCCACGTAGTCAAAGCAGTTGACTGAAGACGTATTTTTGGGATGGGTTAATCTAAATGTCTGCAAGCCAGACAAGATTAAAAGTAGACCAGGCTAATGCTCAATTTGGGTGGAAGGAGCTCTGGAGGCAGGATTCAAAATTTGGTGAAATTCTGATATGTGAATTTTGTGTGAAATCATTATTGTCTGTGGTTCTTATTGAATTGTCTCTTCACTCTTCAATTTTGCACTTTCAGATGCAACAATGTGATGTACATCCGTGGAGTGGAAGAGGAGGAGGAAGACGGAGAGATGAGAGAATAACAATGCATCGACATCTCTGATAAGTTATGAACTCAATGGTGAACATATGTGTGATAAACAAAAAGACTCAAGCGGATAGGTTGATTCTGACAAAGCCTGAAGGATAGAACGGTTATGTTTGGAAGACACCGGTTGATAGAGAATGACATTCCATGCTACTGACAACTTTGGAAGATATACTCACCTAAATGTGGTCCAGAGGAACCTGCAAGATTATGATGATGAAGAAGTGGAAATTTTTGTGTTACGGTAACTTTTCCCCAAATTGCTCTTGCATAGGAAAGCACAAAATACATGTGGAAGAAAATAAATGGAAATATGCATATTACCAAGAGCACTTGGCACGTAGACCATCTTCTGCTAGTACACATGTATAGTGGGGTGCAAAAATATAACATACCACAACAACTGAGGCTTTCTCAGATTTCGTCAAATTACATGTACCTTTCCTTTAAAATCCTGCAAGATGTAATAATTTCCCAGCAAAATTTTGCTTCACCACTTGACAGTGAGATGTACCTCAAAATACCCCCTTTTCATCTGGAATTTACCATGTTTAAAGGACTTTAAAGGAAAGATAATTTGAAGAAAACTGAGGTTGTCTGCAGAAAGTTTTGGTTGTTATTTTGCATTACTTTTCTACACCACTGTATACACATTCACAAGGCTTGCTGCTTGGTAATACAATGAGCCAGTTAACCCATTGAAGATGGTTTGATTTTGTCTTAATACGCATTTCCCTTAGACCTCGTGACAAGATATCTCTTCCCACTGCAATTTTAAGTTATAGCAAATGAGCAGAGTTCCATTTGCTCCTCTTATGCTTGTACTCGCTTCAAATCAAATGAATCCAAGTTATCCAACATTGAATCCACTTCCTTCTACTGCAAGATTATTGATGTTCAAATACGTTTTGAATTGATTCTGGTCTGCATGACATCAGCACAAAATTTTCTACTTACATAGTATCATGAGGTGTTGTAATTCCAGACAGGTCCATCACAGTGCACTAGAACTGCATTTCATGTGCCGGAAACTATCGCGCAAAGAATTGCAAACAAACACCTGGGACGCAGCTTTTATTTTCTTCCCATAAATCCTGATTTTTCATGGAAATTCTGATATTAATCAGTTGAAAATTAGGTTTTGGTGCAACATATCCTAACGATGTACGAAATTAAGTATCCTGATACTCTAACTCTCCACCCTACAAATCTGAAACTTGCATTTCTAGTTTGGTATCAAACTGACTCTGTGCTCAACTAAAACTGTTCAAAATGGTTTAGACAGATATCTGTTTTGTTTCACTTTGGAGCAGAAATATTACCACTGCATTTGAATACTTGCAATGAGATGTAAGGCTTTAATAATCCTATTGTGATACCATTTTTGAGCAATGACTGTGAGCTAAAATTCTCCAAAACTTACCAATTTAACACTGAAACTAGTGCATGGGTGATATTTCATGGAATACCAATATTCTTTCATGACAAATTAGATGAAAACCCATTTTTATGGATTATGAACTAGTGTGGGAAATACAACACTGTTATGTTGTGGTATTGTGGTCATCAACCAGGGTTTTTGGTAATTTTGTTACAGTACATGCAGAGATGTTGAAAAAGTATATGTTGGCTGTGTTCACCGTTCTCAAATAGGTCATTGTGCCTGACAGAATGATGTTAGCATCATAGCCTCGGTACAGTGTTAATGACCTTCCTCCAGGACCTCAATGACATGTATTGAGCCACAACCTTACCAGACCTTGTCTGAATATTGTGTACAGTTGTAAGTAAATGTGATTTTGATGGATAATGATTGGAGCAAGATTAAACTTGGGTCATCGTAGTTTGTTGGTAAGGCTTTTTTTTTCCGGGAGGGGGGGGGGGGGGGGATTTCCTGAAATTAAAATAATTTGCTGGAGCTTTATAATTTTCCCCTAAAGATATTTATAATCTTATGAAAAAGTTGCTTGTGGGATCTTATCGTCATGTACATTTATTCTGACTTGTGAGCTGTTTACTGTGATAAACACAACAGACAGAATGTTGAAAATATTGTAATATATGGTCAACATTTAGAACAAATTTTCTTTTTTCCCCAGACATAAATTGAAAAATTACTCTCTGTTTTACATGCACGATAATGACACTTTGTTTTCTGGGTATAGTAAGGCTTAATTTATTAGAAGTAACAATATTTTTTACAGTTACTGCAGTAGTTAGATTTCCAAAGTTGATTTTGTCCCCTATTTGTGTAATTTTGATATTGATTTCATGTTTTCACTCTTACATACAGAAAGGAAATTAAAGTCCAGTGTTTTTTAAAGAAAAATCAGATGTAAGGTTTGATGTGTATTGTTTGTGAGAATTTCCCGAGAAAAAACAGTAACTTGGGTGGCCCTAGCAACTTGTGTTTCATAACTTCCCAATCATGAACTGCACTTACATAAATAGAATTATAAACAAGAGCTCGAGGGATTTATATCTTCAGTTCTGTAGGTAACAGATGACCCTCGATGTGTGTGTTTTGTGTGTGTGGGGGGGGGGGAGGGTGTGTGTGTGTGTGTGTAGGGACAGTGATTTTCCGTTTTACCGGTAAATCAAACGGAAATTCCGTTTGGTTCTTATACTTTTCATGTAAAAATTCATGGAATTCACCTTGCAAAACGGAATTCAAGTTTTTGCTGTGTACGTTTTCAATGACAAAAGGGAATTTCCATTTTTAGATGAAGTTGAAACATGATACAGGTTTTCAGAAACGGAAAAGACCATTTTTTGAAACGGAAAATCACTGTCTCTATGTGTATGGGGGCGGGGGGGAGGTGTGTGTGTATGTGTTTGTAAATGCTGCCGAACGGGAACGAATGACACTCCATATTCAGACTGGGGACTATCCCAGAAACGGACAGCCCGCATTTCTAGACCTAGTGCAAACGGTTACATATTTGAAAAGCAATCGTATGAGGGCATCATTTTTTTTTTCTCTGTGCACAAAAATCGTCCCCAATTACACGTTAGAAATCACACACAAACTTAAATAGACATGGGCGTCCCCAGTTGGAATGGAGTAAGTCCGTGGTTGGTGGTAGAATTATACATGTACACATAAACATCCTCATTTGTATAATCTGTAATCAAAAGTTACGTCCCCGATCGACCGTGAAAACGTATAGGTGTATGGTATGTGTGAGTGATGTGCTTATATATATGTGTGTGTGTGTGTGTGTCAGAATGTGCGAGTGTATAACATGCAGTTCATGTGTATGACTGTTTGTGGATGTGTTTTATGTGATATATGGGGGAGGTGGGCCTTGTATATTAATGCTAGGTTCACACTGCCGATCTGCCAACTCGATGAGGCCCGATCAAGCGAAGTTTTGGCCTTTTCGGTCCAGTTCGGCCGGTAATCGGGGCTCAATCTACCATGATCGCCGCCCATCTGCCTTGATCGACATCGTTCTGGTTACCTACTCGAATATTTTTGACCACCAAAAACATTCGAGTAGGGAGCCAGAGCGTTGTCGATCACCCCGATCAAGGTAGATTGACCCCGATTACCTTGCCGAGCGAGACCGACCAGGCCCAATATTGGCCTGATTGGGCCTGATTGAGTAGACAGATCGGCAGTGTGAACCTAGCATTAAGGTGGATGGGGCTAACATGGGGATGACACATGGTAAAGACAACAATAGAAGGCCTTGATGCCCTTTATTACATCAGTGTTGCAGGGTAGCAATTTAATACAGATGTACCATACCCCACAGATTAATGGGTGCGACTGCGAGGATGGGTGTCTGTCATTGTGTACAGTTAATGTATTGTACAGCATGTCTATAAAAAAATACAAGTCAGAAGCGCCCTATTTGGCAATTAGAAAATATTGTGATCGACGCTTACATCAATGTCAAGGGCATGAACAAAACTTTCAAATGCTGTTTGTTTTGTTAAACAATCGTACCACTTTTATGAGGTAAGAGGGTCCGATGCTATACAGGCGACTCCCATTGTAACAAAGTCCTCGGGGACCGGCAGTTTTCTTTCGTTGTATCGAAATTTCGTTATAACCAAACAATTGAAAGTATATAAAGATATATACATGTAGATATCAATTTTGGGACCTGAATTTCTACTTCTTGGTATATCAGGGGTGTGAGAGTTCAGCTTTTTAGCTGATTTCAGCTATTTTTGTTTTTGATTTTCAGCTATTTTCAGCTTTTTGTGAATTTCCTCTGTACAAAAGTATAGGAGCTTTTGCAATTTCAGTTTTTTCAGCTATTTTTACTTGTGTTCACTCACACCCCTGTATATGGAATTTTGTTATAACTGTGTTCGTTATAATGGGAGTGCACTGTAGTAATAGTGGCACAATTGTGATTTTATCCCGCTATAGTTTACTAAACATACCTTGAGATTGGAATAAGCAAATTGAACGGCATTTGGAAGCGTAGACTGTGCCCTTGATGTTGGTGTAAGCATCATGCCACAACAGTGTTTTCGAAATGCCAGAGGGCGCTTTTCACTTGCACAATTCTTTTTTAGACAGACTGTAGTTTGTAACATGAAAACAGCCATAATGCGTAAAAATGGAATTCTAGAACATAGTTAATGCCTTTACTGTGATGACAGGATTAATATAAATGAAATGTGTAATTCTTACAGAAACAAGACTATAGACACTGAAACTCACAAAATCGGACATATATTGTTTGCAAATTATTTTGATTTTATTCAGCTGAAACATGGAAGCACAATATATCATTGAATACAACTGTCTTAAGTACTACTTCAGCCAATGTTACAATAAATACTACAGCTATTCGAAACTGGGCAAGGCATGCCTGGTCATTTCCAGGTATACATTTCTCGTCTGACAAATGAAGAAATTGTGTTTATGAGGTCAATTTATGAATAAAGTCTCATAATT
>JZLH01S0623709.1:19157-33726 GCA_001188425.1 Eucidaris tribuloides | reverse complement strand
TCCTACTCCTGCTCGGTCGCTTCGCTCCCTCGACTACCTTTTTACATTTTTTTCACATAGGTCTACTTATTGTACGGTACATCGTCTTGAAATCCTCACAACAATCCTTATAATTATTTTCATAAATATACCTTTAAAATATGTATTTACTGTGATTAGAAACATGTCTTTGCTACGTGTATTTCAAAAACATTCTTGCCGTGGGTTCCCCATCCCACACCCGTCCTCCTCCCTCACGCAAGTCTAAATACCCAATTACAGTTTTTTCACATACTTCCTGAACATTTTTTTTTTTAAATCGTGAATCTTCATCAAATATACCCATTAGCGCAGCCAGGGGGACATACAAGGGCCATCCCCCCCCCCATTCAGCAGCTAAAAAAATTAAAGGAATGAAATAAAAGTCACAGAAAAATCACGGCACAGACGCAGGTGCGTCAAACCATTTTTCGGATAAGGGGGCCAATATTTTCATAGTCGTGGAAACGAATTGTCAAAATTTTCGGCGCGCTCCGCGCGCAAAATTGCAATATAAGCTAGCAACTTTTCGTGCAAAGGCGTGCCACACAATTAATTATTGTGTAATAGTTCAATGGTTTTGTAGTTCCTTGCGCTATTCTTGCATTACGTTTTAAGAATGATTTTTAAGGGGGGGGGTGGTAAGAGTAAGAACAGTTCAAAATTTTCGGCGCGCTCTGTAACTGATCTACTGTCCGTTGTACAGAAATTGCACATAATAGCTATTATTGCTGACACCGAAGTTTTTCCGCAAGCGTGCAAAAATTGACATTGTGTAATGGTTTTGATAGTACTTTGTGTATTCTTGCAAAATTTTATTTGCTGAGCTTCATTCTTAAACCATGTAAAATGAATAAAGGTTGTGTCATACCAATTTACCTTTGTCAATTCGTAGGGAGTTTAAGGGCAATCATAGCCTACATAAAGTTCCTAAGGCAAAATGTCAATGACATGCTTTTAGGCGTGCTTTGCGCGCAAAATTGCAGTACACTAATAATATAATGTACATTCTTTCTCGCAAAGCGCGAACAAAAACCCAAACATTTGTGAAACGGTTTAATGTTCTGAACGTGTCTACAATATGCTTGTTATACACATTCTATATTGTAATTATCAAATTTCTAAATTTAACAATTTCTCGACTACAGCTTTAGGGGAGAGTGGCGGCAAAAACAGTACGGCTTTGCCCGCAATACTTTTCGTTGGCCGTGTAACATAACATGTCAACAATTGCGATTCGGCGCGCATACGCGAGCAAAAAAACAAACATCTGTGATAGGTGTAATGTTTTGTAGTGCTTACGGTTTTGCTTTATGAACATATTTTTGCCCAAAACTTTCGTTCATGAATTTGTTAAGTAAAATTGTATTTTTTGCCGACGGAAGGGTGTGGGAGTAATTTAGATATGTTTACACTAGTATAGTGTCTATCGCTCCACGGTGGTTCCCCAGAATGAAAAAAATATTTTTCAGTATAGGAAAACGTTTGTGATATGATATATAATAAGTTTTTGCAGTGCTTTACGTTTGTTGCGGGCAGGGCTTTTAGAAGCATATAATTTATCCGTTTTTTGGGGGGAGGGGGCAAAACAATATGTTTCGTCAAAAGATTTTCATTAGACGTGTTAATAAAGTGCCCTCAAAAATTTCGGGCGCTAACGCCGCGCAAAATTTACATATCGGCCTGACATTTTTCAAGAGAAGGTGCTCGCCGCAAAATTGAATATTGCTGTATTGTTTAATGGATTTTGTTGTGCTCTTACTTGGCTTGTTAAGACATATCAATTTTTTCTTTCAAATTGAACAAACAATTACCTTTTTGGCCCCAATATCTTCCATTGACGTGTTAATAAATGTCAATTTCGGCGCAGCTAACGCGAAGCAAACACTTTCAATATCGTAGGTAAAAATGCACAATATTGTTCGTCTAATTTAGGCCCACGACATCCACACAAATTGAAAGTGGATGAATATATTCGAGTTGATTTGTCGCTAAGGGAGTTTTCCCACATATTCCTGTAGCCTACAACTTTTTTGAAATCCTAACTGCAATCCATCTTTATACACTATACCTTATAGGAATTACATGCCTGAATCACGTCTTTTCTATGCGTATTTGCAAAAAGTTCGCTACCGGTGGGAGGGGGTGTCCCCCTCCCACATCCCCCCCCCGTATCGCAAGGTTTCGTTCCTTCTATCACTGCCAAAGATACAGTATTTTTTGGAAATAATCCTAAAAATATACCTTTGAAATATTAATTTACCATGCCCAGAATCACGTCTTTTCTATGTGTATTTTCAAAAAGTTCCTACCGTGGGACGGGGGGTATCCCCCCCTCCCACACCCTCCCCCCGCTCGGTCGCTTCGCTCCCTCGCATCTTTCCGTCAAGCCCCCCTGTAGCCCCCCTAAAACTTTTGCTCTAGAACCGCGCCTGAGTACCCCAAAATTGAGATCACATTTAACTCATTGATCAAAATACAAGGACGGCGCCTGCGGGGCTGGGGGCACCTCCCTAAATTGTAAAAAATTCAGAAAATCATGGGGGTTTTGCAGTGTAATTCATGAAATTTAGGTCTTTTTGACATTTTTGGCCCTAATGGTTTTTGTCCTCCCTAATACCTGGCGCCACGCCTGCAAAATACTACTCCGTTTTATTAAATTATAATGGATTTGAATTTTGAAGAAATCCATACCCCCCCCCCCAATCCTGCATTGTATTTATTGGATCCATGAAAGTTTAAAGGTCGGAGATCAATGACATTTCATTTATCGGATATTGTCAACATCATAGGTTTCATACTAACACAGAATGTACCAAAACCATTCCAACTAAATAATTAAAAGCAAGGTACAACGAATGATAGGTAATTGCGCAAAAGCTACAATTCACTGTAAAAACTACGGTGTCAGTAACAACACCAGTCGGTGTTGTGAGAGGACCGTACCCTCAGGTGTATACGCCATGGAGTTTGAATATAGCACCAAATATTGGTGATATAACAAACAGAATGTGCTATAATAACACCAATGGGTGTTGAACTAAAATGCTTGGGGGTTTGTTACTGTGTATCTGAATTGTACAATGTATGTTTCTTTTTCCCGCCAACTCACAGATTATTATAGCGATCTTAATTATCTTGGCTTCGCTGTCTTTCATCCTGACCATCACCGACGTATTCCCGACCAATCCCGACTCATACGGATACAAAGCCCGAACAGATATCAACACGGGCGTCTTACGAGAATCGGCCTGGTTTGATTTTCCATATCCAGGTAAAATATATTGCAATAAACACCGATGTTAAAAATAAACACCCCTGGGGGGGGGGTGTTTCACCAAGTCGTTCGTAAAGTTACGATTGAATTTACGAACTACTGGAACATGTTCTTGGGTGCTACACTAATCACATTCTTAATCATTTAGCACAAGAACTGATCACCAGTTGTTCGTAAAGTCATGCGTAACTTACGAACAGCTATAATGAAACAGGCCCCTGGTGATAGATTAATATACGGGACAACGCCATGAATTCCACACCGGTGTTGAATATTCGGGTGTTTTTAACACCTACTGTTAGTATTTTAACAACTAATATTGTTATTTTACCATTATTTTACACTCGTAAGTGTCAGGGTTAAACTCCCGAGTGTAATCTAAGTTCTAACACCCGAGGGTGTGATCCTCTATTAACACCGAAGGAAGTAATTTTAACTCTGGCAGTGTTGCTGTTTATCATCATTAATATTAATACTTATGTATATGGAAATTGATATTGATATTGATGCTTCTAAATATTACCATTCATTATCCCGCTGGGTTGAATTGCTTTTTATGGCCCTGCAGACGAATTCTCGAGGGGCATTAAACATTGCCCCGTCCATCCATCCGTCCGTCCGTCCCCCGAATTGGTTTCCGCGCCATTACTTAAAAAAGCATGAAACGGATTCTTTTTAAAAATGGTGTGTAGGTAGATGACACTAAAATACAGGTCACGTTCGAATTCAAAGTTCTCAGGTCAAAGGTCAAATGTTACAGCTCATCATATTCGAATTGGTTTCCGGACAATAACTTAATAAATAGTTGACGGATTTTAAAGACTTTGGGTAGATGACACTAGATTACAAGTTCAAATTCGGAGGTGCAGGTCAAAGGTCAAGGTCACAGCTTATGTAACTTGGTTTCCATATGATAACTCAATAAGAAATGTTTACTTATCGCGTTAAGCGGGGGGGGGGGCATCCGTGTCCTGTACTCCTGTGGACACCTTACATAGTTTTCACTGGTTTTCAACATTCCAAATACAACAGAATATTACACAACAATCATTGCAAGAGATAAGAGGGACAATAATCACAATAACAATAATAACAATTACGTTTATACGCAATATATGAAATTCATATTGCAACGTTGAATTTAGAATCTTCTTCATTTAACCACAATTATTTTTGTTCAATGTGTTATATTTGTATGAACGATCTCCAAATTTTGTTTGCTTTAACTCTCATATGAAAACCATATCAATTAATAAATGTAAAAATATTAATATTCCCATATATATTTACTTCGAAAATGCCAATAGCTTGTTCAATTAAATGAAAAAAAACTGGTGGGAAATTTGTTTATTCCTGTTGCATCTTTCAAGAAATAGGTGACATATTTTTCATCGTATCATAGTGGTGAGAAATTTATTTATGGTTGTTGCATTCTTCAAGAAATAATACGTAATATATTTCTGATTATGTCGTAGGTCAGTGGGGTACACCCTCGGTCACCGCGGCCGGTGCGCTGGGAATGCTCGCCGGGGTCCTGGCTTCCATGATTGAATCAGTCGGCGACTACTACGCATGCGCCCGACTCTCGGGGGCTCCCCCACCCCCAGCCCACGCGATCAATCGCGGTATCGGCATGGAAGGTATCGGTTGCATACTGGCGGGGGCGTGGGGCACCGGGAACGGGACGACATCGTACAGCGAAAATATCGGCGCTATCGGCATTACGAAGGTGGGATTCATGAATATGCATACCTGGGACATGTCAACTTGTCATTCTACTTCAATTTGTGTAAAAATCCAAGGCACTGATTGGTTGTGAAGCACTGTTGCCATGGTAGTTACCAGTAGAATAGTAAGTTGATATGAAACGGGGCCCAGATTATATGCTTATTGTTGTATTATAATTTGTGGTGTTTTATAAGTGATGAAACCATTTTCATGTATAGGGTTAACTGAAAGGTTAAAAGAATGGCATATATTTTAACAAATTTTAACAAATTTCACCTAGTTTTGTTCACATTTTTTTTTTTAGATTTGTTTTTAATATATGTATAATGGCAGAGATTTCATATAGAATATTCTTTTCTTGTATTGAATTCTTAGATGGGTAATTAGGTGTCGTGAGAATACGATCCAATTCAACGATTTTAACCTCACATAAGACAGTTTGCACTCCCTGGTTTTCTTCTCCCCTCAGGTCGGTAGTCGTGTGGTCATTCAGGTAGCAGCCTGTATATTGATGCTCGTGGGTATCTTCGGCAAGTTTGGCGCCTTTTTCGCAACTATTCCCGAGCCCGTCATAGGTGGCGTGTTGTCAACAACATTTGGTAATTAAAGTGGATATTCGCCTTGATTTGATTTATTGATTTGAAGAAACATTAATAACAAATAGTTATCGTAATTCGACGTTAACAAAATAATGTTTACTATCAGGACAACTTCCCCGGATGACAACTACCCCATTAACAACTCCCCTAGGGATAACTCCCACCTGATAACTTCCCCGGATGACAACTACCCATTAACAACTCCCCTAGGGACAACTCCCACCTGACAACTTCCCCGGATGACAACTACCCCGTTAACAACTCCCCTAGGGACAACTCCTACCTGACAACTTCCCCGGATGACAACTACCCCGTTAACAACTCCCCTAGGGACAACTCCCACCTGACAACTTCCCTGGAGGACAACTCCCCGGTGGACATGGGGGTACAGCTCCCCGTAGGACACCTCCCCTGGAGGACAACTCCCCCAGAGGACAACTCCCCAGAGGACAACTCACCCAGATAACAAATCCCCGAGTACAACTCTCCAAGGTAAAAAATTAGACTTTTTAAAATGCACACATAGTTAAACTCCTTCGGGGGAGTTGTCATCTATGGGAGCTGTCCTATGGGGGAGTTATCAAATGAGAGTCGTCCCCGGGGGAGTTGTCCTCCGGGGTAGCCCTAGAACTCAATGTATATTATATTTGTATTTTTTGTAATATTCCATTACTTTGCATGAGAAATGGAAATAAAACGAAACAACAAAACAAATTATACTTATTTGTTTTCAATATTTAGCGTACATATTTCATACACATGTATTATTTAAAATATTCAAAGTTGTCAACAAAAAGTATAACAATGGTAACTTAAGCCCTTGTAACCAATGTCAATTGAGAACGTCTGCATCTTCATTAAATTTTATCGGCTCTATTAACGTTTGAAGGATAGTAAGTTTCACAAAAACCTATCTACTTATCTACATCCACATATTTATCTCTATTTATCTCTATCCATCTTATCTATCCATCTATCTATCTGTCTATCTATCGATCTATCTATCTATCTACAATGTATCTATCTATCTACATGTATCTATCTATCTACATGTATCTATCTTTATCTATCTATGTGTTTGTCTATTTATCTATCTTTATTTCATTCATTTATTCTTTCTTTCTTTCTTTCCTTTTTCCTGTCTCTCATATCTATATCGATTAATCAGCCAATCAATAATTCAATCATTTTTTTCGTATCGACTTATATCTCTTTATCTTTTTTTCTCTCTGTGGTCCTCCAACTATATCAATTCTTTAATTGCCATTGTCTATATAAAAAAAAAAGAATTAAATGAACGCGCTTTATAGTATTTGCTTGATTTCCGGTACTACCAGCAACAATTCACGGATATATAATTAAAGCAATAATCAATAAATATAGCCAGGAATAAGATGTCATGCAACAAACAGTCACATAAACACACTTAAAACGGCGATATTTTTATAGTGCCTTTCTTTCCCTGTGCCGAATTCTTCTTCTTCCAGTTTGGGTAACGGTCATTTCTCTCCAACCAATCAGATCGCGCGTGCGATGGCCTCGAGCTGACCTGACATGACCGATGCGTGCGGCCTCACGTGTGTTATTCGCGCCTTATTAATCCATGCACTTTTTGAATCAATAACCTCCTCTCCCTGTAGTAGTTTTGACTGTGTTGTCCTAATGGAACAAGTGAGCAAAGACGCAGTATTAGCAGCATTTTAATAATTGATAGGACCTTGTTGCGGATAATTATCACACAGTTCTCTTTATTTTGTTATTTGTCACTATGCACCATCATTCTCACAATTCTCACAGAGTCAAAAAAAAAATCTTATCTTATCCCTGTTACTTGTCGGTTCCACCTTCCTTTAATGTTTTTGGCGTTGTTGTAATTATGCAGGCATGGTTGCTGCCGTCGGATTGTCCAATCTCCAGTTTTGCGACATGAATTCGCCTCGAAATCTCTTCATTACCGGCTTCTCGTTCTACGTCGGTATTGTAATTCCGGAATACATCAAGGCCAATGCTGAAACTATAAACACAGGTGTGGGATCAAAATATCATTAAAAAATGATGATGATCATTTAGTGTCACGCACGAACGGACATTTTCAAAAATAACTATCATTGAAGGCCTAAGAAAAGTTTAGCAGTACAGTGCTTTCCAGAAAAAAACAGAACCCTAAAACAAAGGCTTATTTTGAGCAAGCAATGGAGCGTATGATTGTAGAAATAAGTTCACAGTAAACTTTGACTTATGCTCTTTCAAATGATACATTAAACAAACCGATTTACTCATGCATCTCTGACTACCATGACTTTAAAAAAATTAAAGTGAAAAACCATTTGTTACGCTTTTTGGCTTTGACACTGTGCACACAAGCAGCTGTCCATCTCTTTCTTTTTATGGAGTGCACAGTGTCAAAGCCATCAAGCGTGACAAATGGTTTTCACTTTAAATTTTTAAAGTCGTGGTACTCAAAGATACATGCATGAATAAGTTTGCTTAATGTATCATTTGAAAGAGTATAAGTCAAAGTTTATCTAGAACTTATTTCTGCAATTATACGCCTCATTGCTTCCACACAATAAGCCTTTGTTTCAGGGTTCTGTTTTTTTTCTGGGACGCACTGTATAGCCTCCACAATAAATCATAAGCAACCCTTCATATATTATCAATTTTCCTTAGGCCTTCAGTAATGGTCATTTTTGAAAATGTCCGTCCGTGACACTAACTGATCACACTCTGGTGATGATGACAGTCAATGTTGCCCATCACTAAAGGGCCACCGCACACTACACGATCGGTTTACGATCCGATTTCGGAAGAAAATGGAATATTGTTTGATATAAACATTTCAAGACATTACAATGTGTTCATAAGGTTCTTAATAAAATCAAAAGTATGGCCCGTTTCGAGCTCTCTAATCGGAGAAAAAGCCAAATCGGCTCCGAATTGTAGTGACATGAAAGAAGTCCTACGATTGTCTACGATTGGAAAATGATTTGAAACACATATTGTATAGCTGCTATTTTTTAATGTACCATGTCTTTTCAATGTCATTTTGAGCGAGGTTATTGTTGGTCAAGAGTCAAGACAAATGATACTTACCGTATTGTTACTTTATCTTATTACAGGCAGTGAAACCTTTGACCAAATCCTAATCGTCCTTTTAGAGACGAGTATGTTCGTTGGAGGAGCCGTTGGGTTCATTCTTGACAACACAGTTCCAGGTGAGCAAACTTTAGAAACAAATTAATATAGATTCTAGTAATAAGTAACAAATATAACTTAATTAACTATAATGCTTACTTAGTATTTTTAATGTGAATGGTAAATATATTACATGTGATAAGTATTTTGGTCAATATCAATTTTATTACTGGTAAATGCCGCCAAAAACAGCTGATATTATAATTTATTATGATATAAACGCCCAAGTAAACGTCTGTGCATTATTTCATGTGACTTTATCATGAAGACTATAGGTTCGATCTTTTGATCACTTTATCTCAGAATACTGAGTACATCGTACTTCAGTTTGTGATATAATTAATGTGGCTCTAATTATCAAAATATTCCTTGGTGAGCTGAGCTTCCCTAAGTACTATTTTAATTTTTTTGTACTGTTATATGCAATTCGAATTTGATTTAACTGAAATGAGATGAAACATAATGAATGAAATTAAATTAAATTAAAATTTAAACGAGATGAATTATATTTGATTGAAATTAGATAGAATCGAAGTTGATTGAGTTAAATTGATTAGACTGATTTAAACTGAATTGAAAGGATTACAAAGAAATTCATTGGTTTGGGTAGAAAACAATTGATAATACTGAATCGAATTAAATCGAATCCATTAAAGCGAATGAAACCGAATCAAAACGAATTAACCCGAATTTGAACGATAATCGTGCAGGAACGCCGGAAGAGCGCGGGATCACGAAGTGGCGCGACATGTACGGTATGTCGGAGGACGACGAAGAGGACCAGGTGGACGCCTCGGAAGAGGTTATGCAGTTGACCTTGAAATGTTACGACATGCCTTTCGGAATGTCCTACATCCGGAAGTGGAAATGGACGCGGTATCTGCCCTTCAGCCCGACGTTCATGGGATTCCACCTGAAGAAGTACATCAGGCGATACATGCCCGATTGTTGCAAGAAATCAAAGCACGAAGACGGTGAGGATTGTGTCCGTCACTCTTCTTGAAAAAGTGTGATGTCACTCTGGTTCGGAAAAATGTGTAGACAGTGGCGGAACCAGGTGCAGTACGTGCCCGTCGCAGCTCATTATTCAGGAAAAGTCTTCGACAAACCGCCCTAACACAGTGAAACTACAAGGGTTCTCCAAACTCCGAATTTTAATCCTTGTCCCCTGGGGATTTCCCTTCTTGCTGTAGGCCTAAATACTACTGGGGCTGTTCACCTTTAATGCTAGGTTCACACTGCCGATCTGTCTACTCGATCAGGCCCAATCAAGGCAATTTTCGGTCTGGTTGGTCAAGCTCGGCAAGGTAATCGGGGTCAATCTACCTTGATCGGAGTGATCGACAGCGCTCTGGCTCCTCACTCGAATGTTTTTGGCATGTTAAAAATACTCGAGTAGGCCGGTAACCAGAACGATGTCGATCAAGGCAGACGGACGCCGATCCTAGTAGATTGACCCCGATTACCGGCCGAACTAGACCGAAAAAGGCCCAGAATTGGCGTGATCGGGCCTGATCGAGTTGACAGATCGGCAGTGTAAACCTAGCATAACCCGTATTGATAAATAATTGTCTGGCTGAAGCAAATTCCGATGGAGCAAATTTAATCTTGAGCCATTTCATAAGAACCTCCTATGTGAGTTGGCAAATTTGGGGTGTAGGTCGGAAGCAGAAAAATTTCGTCATGGTTGTTTGTACCAATAGCAGAGCTGCAGTTACACTAACTTATGGTTTGGCTATAATGTCCCACTTATTTCCGAACCAGTTTGACGTCATCACTTCTGCTGGTTTAGTAACTTCTGACTCGATATTAAGCGCGTTCAGATGCAGGCTGTTTCGGTCGGAGTAAGGTAGGAGTAAGGGTCGAGGAAGCCAGTCGGAGTAAGGTCGGAGGAAATGTCGAGTAGTGCCCGTCTGGACAGACGTCGAGTAAGTTCCTCGAGCTTCCTCGACCAAGATACTCCTGGTTTTTTCCAGGAGTATCTCGCTACTCCGACTAGCCGGTCCGAGTAAATTGCCCGTGCGGACGCGAGTAGAGGTATACGAGCAGCTGTCCTCGGAGTATCTATGACCTTACAACCTCACGTAAAACTTCCGGGGTCAAATTGCCGTGTTAGATTTTGCGTAGTACACATGTTGTCAGCACGCAGTGCAGTGCATGCGTACAGTAGTTCGAAGTAGAAAGCTTGGTTGTGAATGAGAACAATAATGGAGAGAAAATTGGTGACGGACAGAAACGCGGGGCTAATTAGGGTGAACAGGAGACCAAGGCTTTAATACGTACACGGCGCTTACCACTTCCGGAAATTACTCTGACCCCCCGTGATGGCCGTTTCTTGCGAAAGGTCGGAGTAAACTGGTCGGAGTTTCTCTCGTGATCAGTCGTGTGGACGCTGGGTCGGAGTAAGATAAATATCTTGGAATTTTAATTGCTGCGTAATAAAAAGTTACTCCATCGTCTGCACGTCTGAACATAACTATAGATACTTTACTCCCTGTAAACTGTAAACAAACGAGTGAAACGTTTTCTTACTATTAGGTTCATTCAAAATGAAAGATTTAATTTCGAGGGGATTCCTCGTTAATTTTACTTTTAATGGTGTAAATATTTCGTATGCATTTCACTCTTTTCACTCTTTTCATAAATTTCACTCATTGTTTTGTGACTAAGTGACTTTAATCACTCCAGAGTCCAGAGTAAACCATGTATTCACTCCATTAATGTGATAGGCTAACATATTGTGGAGCTTCAATTTAAAAAAATTGTCAAACTGTAATATCTGAGCTACATAGTAGTGTTCAAAGGGACAAATAAACACCCTAGAATACAAAAGTTTGGAAAGTTATGCTGCCAATGGCAAGGTGTGCATGAATAAACAATTTCTACTCCGGTGGATGATAAAATAGCCTAGATCTGCACACAGTAAGTCTGTGGGATGAAATGGGCAGGTGAATCCGGTCAATTTGAATGCTAGATTTTCAATTTTTTAAAGCACTAAATCATCATTTTGAAGTACAATTTTTTCAGGGCTTCATTTTTAGACCTTATATCAAAGACACTTTGAGCGTGGAGGATTATGTAGCTCACATTATTTTGTTTTACCGTGGGAAATGTTAGCCAGTGGCTTTAAAATGTTGGAATTCACCATAAATTCAATCGACATTCATTTTTATATTCTGAATTCACACCTAAACGATTGACAGTTTCACTCTTTTGCCGGTGTTTCTTTTTTTAGACATTATCAAAGTAACTTGTCTTGTGACTTGGAGGGACATGTAGCTCAGATTTTTAAAACTGGAAAAATTGTTGAATGCGCACAAAACTGCATTTTGTTTTCAGGGCTAACTGTTGAAATTTGGTCAGATTTTACTTCATTTTGCCCAATTACACAAAACGTTTCTAACAAGGCGGATTTTTTTTTCCAAATTTCTGTCTATACTTTTTACTTTCTTTTCACTTTGTTTACTTCTAGACTACCCGATGACTGAAGGAAACGTCGCATGAAAGTAAAACAATCACCTGCTCCGTTTTGGCGATTAAAATAAACTGTTCGCGTGACTTCTGCTGGTTTTGCTAAACAAGGCAGCCTACTCGGTGATCGCATACTTCTTGACATACATACGGCTACTGCTGCTGGATTGTTCCACATCTCAGGGTCACCGCTACCTCTGGCTGCACGATTTGATGGTCAACGCCTTCTTAAAGCTCGAGCAAAGTGATACAACTAAATTTTTTTCTATTTACAAAATATTTTCCATATCAAATTTCCCCATAAGTTATATTTGTTATACAGCGGAAATATATTTGAACAATTACCCGATTCAATTTTCAAGCTCTAACTAGGTACTTGGCAATCTGAAGATAAACATTTTTTTTAGATATTTGGTGAAATCGACTTCTTACCACTTGAGGTTTGTTTTGTGTGGGTTGTTTTTGTGTGTGTGTGTGTGTGTGTGTGTGTGTGTGTGTGTGTGTGTGTGTTTTGTGTGTGTGTGTGTTGGTGTGTGTGTGTGTGTGTTGTTGTGTGTGTGTGTGTTGTGTGTGTGTGTGTGTGTTTGTGTTGTGTGTGTGTGTGTGTTGTGTGTGTGTGTGTGGTGTTGTGTGTTGTGTGTGTGTTGTGTTGTTGTGTGTGGTGTGTTGTGTTTGTGTGGTGTGTTGTGTGTGTGTGTGTGTGTGTTGTGTTGTGTGGGTGTGTGTGTGTGTGTGTGTGTGTGTGTGTGTGTGTGTGTGGTGTGTGTGTGTGTGTGTGGTGTGTGTGTGTGTGCTGTGTGTGTTTTGCTGTTGGTTGTTTTTGGCATACATGTAGAACTACTTGTTTTACTTGAGATTATAAACGTACTTTATAAATTTAGTCACGGTTTTTTTGGTGGGGGGGGGATTATTTGTCGTCATGAAGGTAAATTTCGTTTATTTGGGGAAATTTCATATTTAAAACATGTACTTTACGATTGTGATTGTTAGGCAACAAACACTGCCAGAAAGCCCGATAATGAATTCGTGAATATAGTTCAAATGTCGATAAAATGGAATAAGAAATTTGAAATGTTTACATACGTGTACGGGCAATTATAAGACACTACATTTGAATTCATTAGAAGTGTAAATGGGTGAAAGTCAAAGGTGTATATGATCTGTGATTATCTACTGCCATTTCTATTTTCAAGTGACTAAACTTGAAGACAGAAAACATTATGAGCCTAATTACATATTTTCTTTGACATTGTGGTATTGATGTATTTCTCAATTTGGAGGAGGCTCTGTGAGATATGGTGCTTTTAAATGAAAACATTGCATATAGATGGAAGAGCCCATTGTTTAAAAAGACAAAAAGGCGACAATGCTCGCAAAATATGAAGATATAAATTTTTATTGCCATGTAATTGAAGTGTATTTTGATTGAATGGAGGTTTGTGATTTTTGTATATGTACAATTATCATAGTGAAACAAAGCTAGTGTGACCTCTGGTGCGAATCAATGTACTTTTACTGTATATAAACGTATATGACTGAATATTAAGGGTGCCAACGTGCAAAATAACAACAATAATATTTTAGATATGTGAAAGTGGTGTGTCAATTGGTTATTGCCTAATGTAGTTCAAACAAATTCCAAAGTTAATGTCAGTATATTTATTTGTCAAAAGATAAGACAGCTCTCCAGAGAACTGGAAAAGAAAGGATATAACCGTGATTGTCTTAAAAGACTTGTCAAAGTTCGAAGAAATTACAACTTCGAAAAAGATTTACTTAAATCACAAATCACAGTCGTAATTGTTGATGGATATCTGAAACTGTTGTCTTCCGAATGTCAAAAATATGTTGGATATTGTTATCCAATTAAACTTGGACCAGACGGTGCTGATAAGGAGTAAAAGCTAATCTGTTTGCCAACATTCTGAACTCGAGAAAGCCACATTTACTCTCTACGATGTTACCTTTTAACTTGTGTGCATGTATATTTTTTATGAGGTTGTCCTTGTCCGTTGTGCGCTGTGGCCGTTGTTAATGCCCATAACTTTGTTTTTTGGCCAAATCCAGGGAAATGATAGAAAACTGCAAGGGAACAGATGAATAATCATGTCATATTATTATTTTGACAGTCAGTATTTTAATCTGTCCCGCGCAGCTTTATCCACTTTATTATGTGTCATATGTCAGGTGTCGGGGGCGGCGCCAAGGTAACATTTTGGAAGGAGGGGGGGACAAAATCCGTCGGAAAAATGTTGCGTGCCAATTTTTTTCCCGGCCAAAT
>JZLH01S0623709.1:0-17738 GCA_001188425.1 Eucidaris tribuloides | reverse complement strand
GAGCGCTTCCTCCTAAAACAAGTTGAATGAGAATATGTTATATCGAAATTATTTTACATCAGGGTTGAACAAAAACGAAAAATCAGGACTGGTGAAATTATAGTTGTAATTGCAACACAAATTTGTTGTATCGAGATATTTCTTGAAAATGAGGGTGTGATGTACTGCCAATACTTATCCTTAAGTGGGAAGGATATCAACATTGGGAACTGTAAATAACCTCATTGTATTGTTTGACATGGCAACATTCATTTGAGAGCATACCGGGTGTGCCGCTGTGCGCGTGATAATACAATTAACACTCAATATTAATTTGTTTTAATTAATGTTTGTCATGTTCATGATGTGTACATGTTGTGTTTTGCAAAAAGTGTATAAAGATTTATAATTATATATGTAACCTTTTATACTGATAATATCTGAGCGAACATTATCCATGAAAACATTGTTTTATACACTAAATGTCAAATTCTATTAAACATAGGCCTACCGTAATGAAATGCAGACGTTACATTTGGCAACTGGAGAAAAATCACAGAAATAAAGAGAAAAATTAGCAACTTGGGATTATCCATTCAAAAGTTAGGAATTTTGACACTTTAGTGAATTCTTGTCATTGGAAATTAGTACGTAAGTTGGCAAATCTGTCCGTGTCATCGAAAACTTTCACTAACCCGTATCATAACCTCAGCTCTGTGACAGCGCCCCAATAGTTTTCTGCACAAAATAATTTTCATTAGGCCTAATTCCTACTTTACTGAGAAGTCATGATTAGAAATCTTCTCTCTTCTTTCAGAAAGCATGCAGAATTAGTATTTTGTGATGCGAAAATAATTACATTCTGAGTACAAATCCAATGGGGAGTTGTTCATGCTAGTCATAACACAGAACCTGGCAAAGTTGGATGGAACAAAGTATGAAAATTCACTACTCTTGAATTGTACAGCCAGATTTGCTCAAAAGTCCTTCTTTTTCAATACATGTATCTTATTTTTCTCAATTGAACACAAAATGTATGTCTGCATTCATTTCCCTTTGAACTTGACTTGGTGAATTTAAATTCACCCTTTTTTAGAGTTGTGTGTATAATGTTGTAGTTTGTAATAGTCATATGGAATAAAGAATTATTATCAAATATATTAATCAGCATAATATTACTACACACATTCCCGTACCTTGTCCCATGTAACAATGTGATATTGGCTGGTTGGTTGGTATTTTTCTACATTAAACATATAGTTTGAATAATCGAATTGTGTACAGGTGTACGTTCTCTTTGTGATTGTGCAGCGTGATTATTCTTGTTTGCTTGAATGCACAATCAGACGCACCGGAAGGGGTACCTAAGGGGGTACACGATTTTTTAGTGTAGGGGCTCATCCAACCACAGACCACACGTACACACACACACACACACACACACACACACACACACACACACACACACACACACACACACACACACACACACACACACACACACACACACACACACACACACACACACACACACACACACACACACAAACACACACATCCAGTTAATCATTGTAAGGCAAGCTTTCTGTGTAACTGATGGGAAGCCATGAGATATGAGAATGGGTGGGTGTGGGGGGGGGGGAACCCCCTCCCACAGTTCAGGAAATTTGGGAAAAATCTTAAAACGAGTCATTTGGTGCACCTTTGTTCCGAGAAAATAAGAATTATTTGTATACTATTTTTTTCTAGATCTGAATTTATCCGTTTTGTAATTGATAAGTACACATTTTTTCCACTAATTTTCATTGGCCTTCTGGCCCAAACAATTCATAGTTTCCCCCGATTTGTTCACAGCCATTGCAAGTTTGTAGTCAGGAGTCAGTTTGTAAAAAGAATTAGGTCTACATGTATATACCTACAAACCGCGCATGTCTTAAGTTACAATCCCACCTACTTTCATTTTCAAGAATTGTGGAGCAGATAAAAGTGATTTTGAGCCATAATCGTTCAGTTGATGATACAAGCATGAAATTTGGTGCAAATATAGAGTCAAGGTCACTCTTTCAGGAAAAGATCCTGGCCACGAAAAAAATCCAAGATGGCTGCCAGGTAACAACATAATTATGAGATATTTGCCAAGTTTTTGTTGGATGTGGGTCAAAATTTGGTAAAATTTTAATTTTGACCTTGGGGGTAGATGTCTCATGGGGAGCAAATGGTCATCAAAAGGTCAAAGGTCATTGGCAGGGGTCAATGACCTGTTTTAGTTCAATGTTAGGTTTTTTGAGCAAGTTTCTATCATGTTGCCCCCAATTGCACAATTGTGACCAAATTTGGGTGGCTGATGTCTCATAGGGAGCTGAAGGTCACCAAAAGGTCAAAGGTCACCATGGGGTCAATGACCCTTTTGAGCCCAATGTTGAGTTTTTGAGCAAGTTTCCGTTATATGTCCCGTAACTTTGCCCCCTTTCGCCCAATTGTGACCGAACTTTGGTGGTGAATGTCTCATACGAAGCTGGAGGTCACCAATAGGTCAAAGGTCACAGACAGGGGTCAAAAACCTTTTGAACCCAGTGTTACATTTTTAGCAAGTTTGTATGTATGCGAAACTGGGCGAGACACATTTTGGCCATCACCTTGTCAGTTGTTTACCGTAGTAACAACGTAGCTACCAATGCTACTTTTCTATGTGCCTCTATCTGAATTATGTTTTGTCTGGTCTCGTGCTGTTTTCAGAACATTAATTTCTGTATTTCTGGGTCAGTTTATTTTGTCCGAAGTTTAATTCACCTGTCAAGATAACAAAAAAAGTGGCCTCTTTAGTGAATAATGGTCCACGCCAGTAGAGATTAAATTTCCTTAAGTCAGACAATTTATTATAGGTTTTCCCGGTCATTTTCACACGTTTTGCATTCCATTTGTTATCCAGATCATTCAGTTTCAAGTGAAATAGAATGAACCGTGATGCAAATCATTCTTTTTCTTCCAACTGATATTCAATTTCATTTCAAAGCATTCGGTTTCTCAAATACTGAAGCCAATTATAAGCCAAACAACGTGCTTTCAATTTCATGTGGTTAACAGGTGTGGGTCTTTCACGCATTCATATTCAAGAATGTGCAATCGTCTTATGAAATGCACTCATTTAATTTCAGGTCACATGAGGACAATGCACAATGTGTACTTCCTGGCCAGCTGTGAAGTTCTGGTGTGGAGGAACAATTTGAAGTTAAGAATCTCAAGATTTGTAACAATTAGGTTATTAAGTAAGCACAATTGGGATTCCAATTAATGCGAATTATGCCGTGTCAATAATGCATTAACCAAACTCGTAATCTTTTTGAAGGGGAGGAATAACTTATATACACACCTATACGCACACACGCACGCGCACACACACACACACACAAACACACACACCTGTACACAAACACACTCACATAAACACACGTACACACACACACACACACACACACACACACACACACACACACACACACACACACACACACACACACACACACACACACACACACACACACACACACACACACACACACACACACACACACACACACACACACACACACATATCACTTTCTCCTTAAAATATTGAGAGAGGAACAGAAATGATTTCAGAATAGAAAAACAAAACAAAGATTACATCAACAAAGTAAATGGGGACAAGGTTTTTAAATAGAACTTCTAAAGCAATAAACAGATTACACGTAAATGAAAAGAAACTGTAAAATCGAGCGCAGATAACCTCTTGACCTATCGATTTGAAATTGGATAATGAATACCTGAATACATGATGTTTTTACAAAATGAAAGAGGCAAGTGTGTTTATGAAAAACAAAACTGACAACTTGAAAACATCCAACTTGAAATTGAAAATGCAGTTTGTCCGGATTCATCAAACGAATTGAATTAGAATATTGATAAGTTAAAATGAGTAAAAAAAAGTTGCGAAAATGACCGGGAAAACCTATATATAACATTGTCAATGTCATTCCGTAAGATCAAGGATTGGGTTAAGGGTGAACAGCGCCAGTAGTTTACAGCAAGATAGGAATCCCAGAAGGTAAGAATTACAATTTGGGGTTTGAAAAAAACATGGGTAGTTCTATTGTTATGGGCAGGTTGAGGAAGCCGACACTTTTCCTAATGGTTAAAAGGAATGATGCAGAAGATGCAGATGTGTGAAGAATGGACTATGCTACACTCCGCTCTGTAGCTGCTCCTGTGATTCAATTTGTCAGGCACCCAAGCTGGATGTTGATGAATGGGTGGTAAAAGGGTAGTTTAGCATTCAATTTGGACAGTGAGGTTAAGATTAGCATGATTTTTTTTTTTGGTTATAAATTTTGAGTTGGAATATAAAGTTTGGATGATAGGCCATGTTTTTTACGTCAGTTACGTTGCTAAGGAATGAGGATGAAGGGTGAATAGTGGATCTCCATGGGTGAAACACTCATCATAGTTCTTATACTACAGGCTTTTTTTTCAAAGTGTGATACCAGTTGAAGTATTTATTCAAAAGGAGAAAACAAATTACCTTAATTTGACATTGATTTTTCGAATTCAGGAAACGTAGAGAGGATCTCTCAGGTTCAAGATTGGGGAAGGGGATTTAATACGTTAATTGCATCAGTGTTAAATCTTGATTTTTTTTATGTAGTGGACCAATCAACTTTTATGTTCAAGGTTGAAGAATGTAGATACATGGGCGGAGGGGGGGGGGTAAATGATTGTTTTAAATATATTTTTGGATCAACTAGACTCCTGGAGTATATATTTTATTCAGCTCTATGTTATGTCATTTGAAGAGTTTGTAAGAGATTATTTGGGGGAATACTGTTACCTTGTTCAGTTTTTATTTTTACTTTTGTTGAATAAAGGGGTTAACACAAAATAATGTCATATGCTTTTCTGAATCATAGTGGCCAAAAACATAGAAGTGGTTGGATCAATCAAACATCTCGACATATCGATGACGATATGTGTAGTTGCATGACATCGGTATTTGGCGGCCATCTTAGAAAAGGCAGCCATATCCGATATGTTTTTATGCCTCCGCAACGAAGTTGCCGGAGGCATGTTTTCGGGTTGTCCGTCCGTCCGTTACTGGATCTCGTTACCGCGATAACTTGAGAACCCCCGATCGGATTTTGATGTAACTAGGACCAAGTATGTATTATGAGCCATCAATGAACTGATTAGATTTTGGAGCTGAAAGGTCAAAGGTCAAAGGTCACGGGGCCTTAAATATGTCTGATTTGGGCTCGTTACCGCGATAAGTTGAGAGCGGCTGGTTGGATTGTCATGTAACTTGGGTGAAGTATGTATTATGAGGCACCAATGAACTGATTAGATTTTGGAGTTCAAAGATCAAAAGGTCAAAGGTCACCAGGCCTAAAATATGTCTGATTTTGGCTCGTTCCCGCGATAACTTGAGAACAGCCAGTTGAATTTTCATGTAACGTGGGTGAAGTATGTATTATAAGGCACCATTAAACTTAATAGATTTTGGAGTTGAAAGGTCAAAGGTCAAAGGTCACCGGGCCTAAATTATGTCTGATTTGGGCTCGTTACCATGATAACTTGAGAATGGCCAGTCAGATTTTTATGTTACTTGGGTGAAGTAGGTATTATGAGGCACCAATAAATTAATTAGATTTTGGAGCTGAAAGGTCAAAGGTCAAAGGTCACCGGGCCTAAAATATGTCTGATTTTGGCTCGTTACCGCGATAACTTGAGAACAGCCAGTTGAAATTTCATGTAACGTGGGTGAAGTATATATTATAAGGCACCAATAAACTTATTAGATTTTGGAGCTGAAAGGTCAAAGGTCAAAGGTCACCGGGCCTTAAATATGTCTGATTTGGGCTCATTACTGTGATAACTTGAGTATGACTTTTCCGATTTTGATGTAGCTTGGGAGAAATATCTAAAATAAGGCACCAATTTACTGATGCGATTTTGGAGTTGAAAGGTCAGAGGTCAAAGGTCACAAGGTCTCATGTCCTAATTGAGCTCGTTGTCACGATAATTTAAGAACCGCTTAAATTGGATATTACTGTAACTTGGTCAAGAGTCACATGGGTAAATGCTTATTCATCTAATTAATCTTGCTACAGGGAATAATTTTCCTGGTATCGCATCGCAATTTGCTATGCATTTTGAGCATGACTGCTACACAAATTTGCAGATGCGTAGCAGATTTTTACATTGAACTATGTAGAATTTTATACTGAATATATGTGATTTACTGAAAATTGCGATACAAATTTTAGAAGGAAAATTATTCCCTGTGCTACCATGGTAACTTGAAGCTTTTCAAATTACATCAATTGGATGGGAGTGCGGACTGCGGAGGCATACCCATCGACTGTGCGCAGTCGAACTGCTCTAGTTTTTTAATATATTCACTGTCGGCAAGGTAAAAGGTCTAAAAATCTTAACATTTAACTCACTTTTGACACACATTCAACAAAAACTTGGCAAATATCTCATAAAGATGTAATCATCTGGCAGCCATCTTGGAAAATGACTGCCATCTTGGAATTTTTTTTTGGCCAGGATTTTTTTTTCTTTTTATGGGACATAATAGAAACTTGCTTAAGAAAACTTAACATTGGGCTCAAAAAGGTCGTTGACCCCTGCCGATGACCTTTGACGTTTCGTAGATACTTAGCTCTCTATGAGACATCTACCACCCAATTTTAGTCACAATTGTGCAAATGGGGGCAAAGTTATGGGACATAATACAAACTTGCTCTCCAAAATAACATTGGGCTCAAAAAAGGTCGTTGACCCCTGCCAGTGACCTTTGACCTTTTGGTGACCTTCAGCCTCAAATGAGACAGCGACCACCCAAGTTTGGCCACAATTGTGCTAATGGGAGCAAAGTTATGGGACATAATAGAAACTTACCCAAAATTAACATTGGACTCAAAAGGTCGTTGACCCATGCCAGTGACCTTTGACCTTTTAGTGACCTTCAGCCTCCTATGAGACAGGTACCACCCAAGTTTGCCCACAATTGTGCAAATGGGAGCAAAGTTATGGGACATAATAGAAACTTACCCCAAAATTAACATTGGACTCAAAAAGGTCGTTGACCCATGCCAGTGACCTTTGACCTTTTAGTGACCTTCAGCCTCCTATGAGACATCTACCACCCAAGTTCGGTCACAATTGTGCAAATGGGAGCAAAGTTATGGGCCATAATAGAAACTTGCTCAAACAAATTAACCTGGGTTTAAAATGGTCAATGACCCCTGAAGGTGACCTTTTGACCTTTATTTGACCTTCAGCTTCCTATGAGATATCTGCCATCCAAGTTGGTTACAATTGTGCAAAAAAAGGGCAAGGTTATGGAAATTAACAAAAACTTGCTCAAAAAACTTAACATTGAGCACTCCTAACTGAAGTTACAGGCAGAAAATGACTTTTTGGGACAAAGTTCATTGACTTTTGACCCTTGACCTTAACCTTTGACCCCTGTGACTCTACCAAAATATTTGTCTTTTTTGTTTCTTAACCAACCACCAAATTATATCAACAGTGAGCACTCCTAACTGGAGTTATAGGCAGAAAATGGCAGTTTAGGACAAAGGTCATTGACTTTTGACCCTTGACGGATTTGTCCCAAAATCTAATCAATTCATCCTTGCCTAGTGATCCATCCTTGGTCCAAGTATCATTAAAATCCCTCCCGCGGGTACTTCAGTAATCTTGTTCACAAGAAAGTGTGGACGTACGGACGTACCGACGCACGGACGGACAACCCGAAAACATAATGCCTCCAGCTCCCTTACGGGGCGGAGGCATAAAAAGTGTTATTTTTTTTAATCATCTGGTTTATAATTACCCCGGGGTAGTTGCCCAAATACAGTGGGGAACAGTAGTGCTCGCTTTTGAGTCTTTGATTTAAAAGAGGATGCTATTCCAATCTGTTTCAAATGAGGGTCTTTAGTTAAATCAGCAATGTTAGGAATATCGTAACATATCATCATAAAATTCCAACCACAGGGCCAAAAAAGTAAAGGCATATGCTTTGAAAGGTGTTTAAAATTTTATTGAAGAGTAAAAAGAATATTTACATGCAAATGCTGACAACATTCATGTAACGGATGACAAATTTGTGATTCATCATCAATTCAAAAGAAACTAGAACAATTCAACCCTCTGCCCACTGCCTGTATCTAGCAGGCTAAACTACAGTGGACTCTGGGTATAAAGAACACTGAGTAAAAAAAAACTTGTTACACTGTATAACAAACAAATTTCTCGGGTCCCAAAAGGGAGATCTATTTTTTATTTCATTGTTATTGCAACTTTGATATAACAAAATTTCATTGTAAGAAAGTACATGTAGTCTTCCTCGACCCAAGGAGTTTGATATAATGAGAAGTCTATTGCAGCATGATCAAAGTCCATTTTGGCAAAACATTTGTAATTGAAGGTATAAAAAGAAAATGACCTGTCAGAACAAAGTTTGTTTACCTCTGACCTTGATCTTTGATCTAAGTATTAATACATAAATCTAGTCTAGCAGACCTGATGAAACAAATTTGCATGGCCATTGAGTCAAACAGCTTCAGATCATCTAGATGCTAAATCAATATTTTCATTCTACCAGGGACTCATTTGTGGGTGGAGAAAGATAACCTTTTGTCCAAAACTATATTGCTTGCAGCATACACATGCTGGTTTTGATTATGCCCCACCCATGGTAGCATATGAAAAGGACCCATGTTTCACTAACAAATTATATATTGCTAAATTCTATTTCGAATCAGTATCAAGCTCTGGTGAAATTACAGTACACTTGTGCTTATTGCATACAACAAAATTCACCAGTCTTCTAAAAAATATGTAAAAATGCTTTCTGTAAAGATCCACGGAACATGTCCATCACTGCCTCTTCCAAATGATGACTTTCCGAGATATTGAAGGAGGTAGATATTCTATTTTCTTTCATAATGTAGTACTTCCACATATGGTTGTTCATCAATTAACAACCATTTTGTCACTTCACTCTTAAAGTGGAATGAAACCCAGACACATTCCTGCATTTAGAAGAAATTTGTGAAAGTTTGAACAAATTTGATAGAACGGTTCAAGAGTTATGTTTGTTCAAAGTTGACTTGAACCTTGTTATGGAGGATTGTTAAATTGGCAACTCTTACCAGCTTTTTAGATGGAAGTGTGGAGAACTCTCCATTGGTTTTGTACACAAATTTTCACTTATTCTTACTTTTTATCATCTGGTTTGCTCTTGCTTGTTGTGCAAGGTATGTCCTAGCAAAATGATTCTACATGTTTTTTCTGAAAGAATTTAGATAACTTTCTCAACTGACACTTCAGAAACTGCAAATTATTTGAAAATTTGAAAATTTGTATACAAATCCAATGGGAAATTCTCCACACTTTCATCTGAATAGTGGGTAGAGTTGCCAATTTAAGGATCCTCCATAACAAGGATTAAATCAACTTTGAACAATCATTACTCTTGAAATGTTCAACCAAATTTGCTCAAACTTTCACTATTTTCCTATTTTTCCATCTTGTATTGTTCTGTACTCTCTGAATTCAGCAAGATGTCTGGGTTTCATTCCCCTTTAACAACATTTTAACAAAAAAAGTTACTTTCTTGTGGGCATACATGATACGTCTTAAAATACTTCAAAACAAGGTCACAGCTTGCATAGGAACATCCTCACCCTACCCAATTAAAACTGTAGACATAGAAAAAAACCATGAGGGGTTATAATCCAAGATGGATGATACGGTTCTGAGGTTATATATACAGATGACTCCGCATAACTCGATGTTGCACAAGTTGAATTATCTCCTATGTCAAATAATTTTGACAGTCCCAATTTGTTCTGTGCTTTTTCAGTAGGAAGTTTTTCTTCTAAGTCGATTTATTTAATCGAATATCACCTATCTCGAACATATTTTCGAGTCCCAAAGGGAGCAAACGTGTTAAATCATTCACCTAAGTGGCCTCATCTGTTATTCTTGAAGGTCTTAATGGGTTGACCTTTCGATCTCTGCCTGTCAGCATGACTGTAAAGATATCATAAATTTCCCATTCCCTCTCTGCCTTTCTCATTTTGACAGCATCCATTTCCCTATACATGTTTCTCCATCTCTAACTTAGAATTGTATACAAAACTGTAACTCGAATTTCGTCTAAGTCGATGTGATTTGTGTGGTCCCGTTATTCGACTTAGGCTAAGTTTACTGTAATATTGTATATTCTTTTATAAAATTCTGGTTGCATTTTATGACTTATACATGAAGTAATTTACAACATTGCATTCATTTTTACCTGTATGTTTGTGTATGTGTGTTTTGTCAAGTTACTGTTTCTGTTTATTGTTGAGAGCAAAACGAAACCATTCTTGAAATGTGGACAAATAAAATACAATCTTGCCTATTTCCATTTGGTTTGGTTACTTTCTCTCTTTTTATGTTGAGGTTACTAGTTATTTGTTTGTTTTTTACCTTGGTGGGCAGGGGCAGAGAATGATCACATTCCCTGGATTTATGAGAAGAAACCTACAAACATGTCTTATTGAGAATTCACAAAAGCCACTGGATAAATTTTCCTGGAACTTGAATAAGTACACATAACTAACTAGTCTGAATTTCAGACCTCCCCGGCGAAGCAGGGGCCTTCCGCGGAGCGGAAGGTCTGAACGAAAACGCTTTGGGGGCTTTTAACTTTTCTCTTGTTTTTCTGACAAGATTTCCTGAAAAATCCAGAAACTACCATTGCTTTGTATGGGGCTTCTTTGACTCTCTATCTCATTAGAGTGATCAGATAACGGCTTGCTTGGAACCACTCACATACACAAGCTGCTTATTTATAGGCTACCACCTGTTCTGCACTGAAAGTGTCAATCACTTGTTACTACCATACACTAGACTGCCTGTACTAGGTCATCCCAAGTGGCCCTTGCCTCAGGCGATCAGCTAATCACATTACATCAGTGCTGACCTGACAGATAAGAACCGATAAATCTTCTCTGGGAGGGCTATTTTTGTGGATTTTTTTATGTAACTAGAAATGTACGTTTCCTGTCAGACTATTATGATGGATACAGGTTTGGCTGTAGATTCCAGAATAATGGTCTGGCAGTCAGACTAATAACTAACTTCCTTGCCCACCCCCCCCCCCCAATCCATGATCTATGAAATACAGGGAAACCCCGTTATAACGAGGTCGTCGGGACCGCCGACTTTACCTCGTTGTAACCGGTACCTCGTTGTAAACATACACAAAATATAACATGTATGGGACTAGGCATGTTAAATACCGCAGTCTGTTTACTGCTTTTACTACCTTGTTTGCACCAAAACTATGAATCAGCAGATGATATATTTTCACATATAGTACTCATCCAAAGTAATAAAGAACTGAGATCTTAAAATAAACACAGCAACCTTCCTCGTAACTTGGCGGTCGAGCTACATATGTACGGGAGGCAGGCTTTGTGTGAGCAGGTAAATGTAACTGTACACACTTGCAGATAAGTCTAGTCAGGGACTTCATGTATTGTGCATGGCTGCGTGCATGGCAGGCTGAGGTGCAATGCGCTCGGAAACGATTGGCCATTTTTTGCGTTGCCAAAATTTACAATTTGGTCAGCGCACCATGCGACTTTCATTTCCTCGTTTTAACCGGGTGAATTTTTTATGTTTTTCTTTGTTAATGGGTTGAGAAAAATACCTCGTTATAAGCGAAATCTCGCAATAACCGAGCTCGCTATAAACGGCACTTCTTTCCATTGAACAACGCGTAAATGAAAACGGGACCAAGACAATCACCTCGTTAAAAGCGGTACCTCGCTATATCCGAGCTCGTTACAACGGGGTTTCCCTGTACAAGTTGTTGTGTATCATATGTACAATCTTATTTACACACATTTACAAGGCTATAAAATTAATGGAATTTGGATCTGCAGCATTGATGATGAACCTGGAAGATACAGAGCTTGTTAGGACAAGCTCATTCTGAATCAACTTAACCCATTGGAGACAATTTGATTTTAAAATAACGCACATTCTCCATAGGCCCCAGCCTAAGATATCCCATTTGTAGTCTCCAACAGGTTTAAATCCTCCTTGCACAAGTCTAATAGTTGTTCACACTGGTGTATTCAAGATCGAGTTCGAGACCACTTTCTCTTGGTCTCGGTCCCAAACTTGGTCTCCAAACCTACTGCTGAACAAATGGAACCTTCATTTTTATGAACGGTCTAGGTCTTGGGTCTCGGGACACATCACCAGTTGTTCAACACAGTACTTCATATTACAAGATGCTTTAAAAGTCCTCTCTGTCCAGACTGATTACTGTCAGTGGACCACCGGGTTCAGGGGTTCGGCTCGGATGTTGGGGAGATCCAGTCCCGTATCGACGTCCTCGTCCACCTCTCCTATTATGGCACTGTTTGAAAACAGGAAACAAGGAGGAATACAGTCAGGTGAAAAGCAGAAAGGTGTTAAAGGCAGGGTATTTCTGTTGCAGCCCTCCAAAAGCTCAACAAATTATCACACATGCCTTAAGTCTACTTGTGAAGGACATACCTGTGAAATTTGAAGATCATTAATTACATTTATGTGCAAAAAATTAACTGCCATTTAGTGTATGTTGCACAGAAAAATATACACAGGGGTGCGGGGTGATTTTGCTCCCGAAATGGCATAAGATCCCCCGAAATTTGCACAGGAGACCCCGCAAATTACCATAGGGTTCAATACAAAAGAGTATCAGGAATTTACTGTAACAGGAAAAGTAACCAACAAATTTTTGAACATCTTAATTTTTCCATGGTATGTTTAAGGCACAGTGGCACACTGCACTGAATATATATTAGTCTATGAATCATAATCTGCATAAAACTAGAGCATAACATTTATCATGGAGCTGGAAAGCCTACATGTATATGTATAAACATTTGTGATTTGTAAATGAATTTGACATGATAAACACCCAGGCAGGGCAAAGGTCTTCTGAAGTCGCTTTTCTTTGGCGAAAAATAGGGAGAGAATGTATGTGAACTGTACTAACAAATATGTTCCAGTATAAATGACACATCCAACCAAATCACATATGGATTGGTGCTGCTCCCAATGTGGCCAAATGAGTGAGGTTGGACTGTACAAGGTGTTCTCATCACCCCAGCAATGACTTGTAAAATAAAAAATAGAAATTTAGTGTGTCCATAGGACACGGATGCCCCTGCTTCATGCAATCAGTAAACATTTCTTAATAGTTTTTTAATCTGTATTTCAGTGTTATCTACCAACAAATCACAAATTCTTAAAATCCATCAAATAATTTTCAAAGTGGTTGTGCGGAAATCAGTGCATATTGAGCTGTGATGATTGACCTTTGAACTCTGAATTCAAACTTGACCTGTATTTTAGTGTAATCGACCTACACATCAAATTTGTGAAATCCACCTGATATGTTTCAGTTTGAAGTTATTGTGTAGAAAGTCTGGAAACCAATTCAGGGGACGTACGGACAGAATGACGGAAGGACGGATGTACGGGGCAACGCTTAATGACCCCTCCAGATTCGTCGGGAGTGGGGGGGGGTGGGGGCATAAAAACAGACTCACATGTTATCTCCCCTGATGATGTACAAGCCCAGCACCACTTGTTCTACTCCCTGCGTGTTGCTGTACACCCTCTCATGACTTTCGTCCAGGATTAGGTTGATGGTCTGGTCGAAGCCTTTGAGGGTTCCCTGCACAGAGAAATAGGAATAGTGATAAATTAAAGATAAGATTGAGTACTTGCAGAACAGCATAATTTCAATATCAACCTTTTTTCAAACCTTCTTTGAACAGGTGGTATTCTGAAAAATGTCACAATAGTATGGACTACAGAAGAGAGTAGTTGAAAACAACAGAACACTTCATTTTTTACAAATCCTCCACATAAATCCCCACTGCTGACAAAGTAGTACATGTACCAACACAAAAATTGTTAATTGTTGGAGGAACATAGGTGGAAACTTCACCTGTTTAAACTGTTAATCCTACGAATTTACATTTGAAGTGAATTAGTCCCATATTATAATGCAAATGAAATACTTTCACATGGAAACTAATGAAATGTAGAATTTTGATGAAAGATTTTCCATCAACCAGTACTCTAGATTCAATAAAAATTGTGACCATGATTTGCACACACCAAAATTCACTTATCAACCAATAAGATAAAATCATTTATTAGATTCACTTTTATAAATCTTCTTCTCTCACAAAAGCCATAAGACTGAAAAATCAAATTTCATAAAAATGAGTGTCTGCAACATTCAAACATGATGTCGCTCACTGAATGCTACTTTAATACAGCCTTCAGAGAAGTCTGCTGCCAGACCTTATTAGTGTATCACCAAATGAAAACTGAATAGCTGCTGATCAAAGCTTACGAGGTTAAAAACTCACACCCGTGCAGTTGGATGATTGATTGGACTCTACCAAATTCAAAATTAGTAGGTGAAAGTTGCATCCAATATCTGAAACTTACATAACAATTAAAAAATTCAATTTGAAAAATGGCCCAATTTCAAATGATTTATTGTTTATATTTCAAAAATGCATGAATCCAACATTCTGAACACTGCAATTTTTATGTTCTTTGCTAATCCTATCTTTACTTTAATTGATTCTAAGCAAAAATTGTTCCTTTGAATGTAAAATGTGTGATATTCTCACAAAATTCAAAAGTAACTCCACTGAAGTGACATAGGTCTTTTGTTTACATAGTTTGGCTTTACTTACCACAATCTGTCTTCCATCATTTGTTATAACAGACACAGTATCTGTGAAGGTTTAGGTCAAGCAAAATAAACCACATTCTTGAATACTGGCCATTTCGATAATGATTATTTATCGATCACGATGATGATGACAAAAAATTGAACATTTGGTAAACTGCAGATTCTAGTGCGAATACCATTAACAACATGACAATGATTGTAGAATGATAAAAATAAGAATAAATTAATAGGGGCCTGATATCTACACAAAATTGAACATTTTAGTAAATGGTGATCTTGATTTGCTTTACAGTACTAACTTTCTTTATTGTGAATAACAAACTTGACATTTATTTAGACACCCTTCTGACCAAACTGATGACAATGCTGATGCTTGTATTCTTTTGGATAACCGAGATCACTCTGGAGATTGGAGGGGGTTCTATACATGTATATAGGGACACGCCATTCAAATGGTCGCTTTTTCTAGAGAAATCCCCCGAGTTCAATTCACAAACATGGGTCCCGGCCATTTTCCCCCAGCACAAGCCCAGCAGGCCCCAACATTTAAAGTTAATTAAACCTGCATGGCCCACTTTTCCAGTTTTTATGACGTACATTCAACAAATCCCCAATTTTAACATGATTGCTGGGTGTACCCAACTAGTAACTACGACCTAACATTAGATCTAAAACTTCCACTGAAGTAGTACTAACAACAGTTATCTAGACTAATGTTAGATTTGTTTAATGTTTTAACACAGTTTGCAGGTTTGCAAGAGATCTCCGACTGAGACTGTGTCTGGTTGTGAGTCATGCCATGGCTGGGTCTTTTCCGTTTTTGCCATTTTTGATTTACAGGTAACCCCTAGTTACGGTTACCAGAAAGACTTCCTTTGAGCACCCCATTAAATCACGATGTTTGACTCCCCTAACGTCCTAACCGTAACCTCATTATGGTGGGGGGGCGGGTGCCAGGCCCAAGCCAAAGGAACTCTTATTCGGTTACCTGTTTCATCTTAAAGTATTGTGAGTTAAAGAGTGGGTTAGGTGATTCAAGCGTCCGGGCATCACACACCCCTTCAAAAACAATCGGTCCCCCACCCCCCCCCACCCCCATCCCCGGCGGCCCCGGCGATACCCTGGCATGCCATGGGTACTGTGTGGTTGATGGATGGACGGATCGGACGGCTCCTTCACTTCAGTTCTAGAAACAAACAATGCCCAGTTTCTATCATTCTCTCGTACAATTTTATACACAGATGACAGCAAAAGGATACGATTAATAAAGGTTTCAAGCGCCGCCGCCATATCACTGTTTGAATCAGCTTGTGCGGATCAAATTATTCTACAGTTGATGTTTGCTGCTGCTTCTTCGCTAGCGCTAAACCGTACACAAACTCTTCAGCTACGTTGTTGTATACAGCATGCGTATAGCGCGGCGCATGGGACTCGTGATTCTGTTTCACGCTACAGCAAAGGAAATCCGCAACTTTATTGTACAGAACGGTTAGGGCCGAGTCTAGTTGCACGCCTAGAGGGGCCTATAGAGCTAACTCTCTAACTTCTCCGGCAGAAGGGCCCTCTCATAATGTTTCCCGGCTGTTAACAGTAAATTAAATTTCCTGTAATTTGACAATTTGAGAAATACTGCGTTATTTGATATTTGCATTTAACAGACTGGTAGAAGAATCCAGAAATATGTGAAAGAGCTAATGGTTTTTCAAGTTAGAGATCAAATTGTGCAGATCAAGTTATAGAGACAATTTAGTGTTAGGACCCTTCTGCCGGGAACATATGCTAGGGCCCTTCTGAAAAGAAGAAAATGGTACAACTTCGACTTTTTTTTCAGATAAAGAAAACTAGGCCTATCATATCTGATCATGGGCATAAATCCGGTCCGAGGAGTGGGAGGGGGGATGATCGATGAAATTTCCAAATTTGGGGGACACCCGGCAAAAATCAAGGGCTATTTCTTGAAAAGGGAACACCTACAACATGCAAAATACTAAAAATATAGCTTTTATTATGATGTCATTTTAGACCTTTCACGTAATGTGTTCCATACTGCGAACACTATCCCACCCCTTCCACAGTTCATGATTTTTAATAATCCTAAAAATATCTTTAGAGTTTTTAGAATTCAGAGCAAAAAAATTATGGCCATTTTAAAAGATGTAATAGACTGTCATCTTGATAAGTGTTGTATAGTGTCGGGTTTGCTCCTTAGTCCTTATGGCTTATGTCCTCATGTGAACATGATATCTGAGTTTGTTTTCTACATTTTGGTGATTACGATGTTTCATTAGGCCTACACATTGCGTTATCTGTGCACTCAATACAGAATGCCCATTTAGACGGAAAACACGTTTGTAATGAACATGAATGAGAGATATTGTAATATAAAATCGGAAACATCGGGATATTCAGCTAACATATCTTTACCGTATATCTTTAGCATTTTACAATTTTATAAATGTTGTTATAATTGAATAAACACAAAATACCGTCGTTTTAGGGGGGGTATATATTTTACAAATCACCCCCCCCCTTCCCGAAAAGTGGTGGGAAATGTTCTCCAATCCCCCTCCTCCCAATTTACAACAGTGTACTTTAATTCGGGCAGTTAATTGCGCTGGGCTGCCAGTATAATACTAAACTCTAAAACCAACGTTTTGAATAAATATATTTTAAAAGTCGGAGGAACTACACATTTTCAAAATGATTGATTAGAACTACTTTACAAAGCCATACGCAGGAATTTTCCGGAGCCGAAATGTTTAATTTCCTGAGGGTGCAAGCGAGGGAGCGAAGGGACGGCGGCGGGAGATTTTGAGGCTTTTAGAATTAAAATTGAATGATCTTAAGCATTTTAAAGGCAATTCAAGAGAAATTCTCACTACATAGCAATTTTATCAATGATTAATTAATAAAAAAAAACATCATTTTTTTTACTTGAAAAGTA
>JZLH01S0623707.1:8611-19973 GCA_001188425.1 Eucidaris tribuloides | reverse complement strand
GTGTGACCAGAAACTGTTATTTTCTGTCACGGGCATCTTTTGATAAAGTTAATTGATATAATTTACTGGCCTTTGCAGGCCTATAGTTGTTGACAGCCAAATCACTTATTTTATTAATTTCTTTTCTATTCATTGTATTTCGGGTCATATATTTCATTGGCATAGGTCAGTTTGTTGCAATTCAAGTGTAGGTTTTGATACAAACTGAAGTTTATTTTTTAGTGTGTCATTCAAGTGTGTGCACTTCTTAACGATAAGTGCAATTTAAAAGTAGCTTTGTTTCAATGTTAATTTGGGGAGGGGGGGGGCAGGATCTGATTGATCAGTGAGTCATTTTTGTTCACAAACATCTTTTGATAATAAAGTTCATTTATATAATTTCTTGGCCTTTGCCTACCTGTAGTTGTTGACAGCTAAATCACTTTTTTTCATTAATTTCTTTTCTATTCATTACCTTTCGGGTCATATATCCCATGGGTCAGTTTATTGTTATTCCAGTGTAGAATGATGGGATGTGAATAGAAACTAATTCTTTCGGTGTAAAATATTAAATGTGTGAGCAGTTTTCAAAGACAGGTACAATTTAACAGCAGGTTTGTTTCAATGTTTTTTAAGTAAGTTATTTGGGGGTCATGGGTTAGGCGTGACCAGAACTTTTTTTTTCACAAACATCTTTTGATAAATTAATTGATATAATTTACTGGCCTTTTCCTACATACTAGTACCTGTTGTTGTTAACATCTCAACCTCAATTTCTTTTTTATTCATTACATTTCGGGTCATATCTGCCAAAAGCTTGTTTATTGTTCAAAGGCAGTTTTCAAAGAAATGTAAAATCGAACTATAGGCTGTTTTAATGTTAATTGAACTAGCATGTTGTGTGTGTGTGTGTGTGTGTAACATTTTGATCAGAATGACATTCTTCAGCCATTTCCCAATTCATTTAAAGCTGTAGTATGCTGTTCAGTCTTCAGACAAACAAGGACTGATACAACCAAATCAGATTTAAGATCTGACTACAGGTATTGTTTGCAACCCAAAGATACCATATACAATAGTACAATATCGCTTTCGTTTTGTTGTTCAGTTTTGTTTTGCGAGCGTAGTAGAATCCAATACATTTCAATCTGAGATTTCTACGACAAATCTACCCCTTAAATTCCGTCCAAATCTATGAGACTTCTGGATGACGGTCAAAGCCATCTCAAAAGTCCAGTCCAACAAGACTTTTCTGTCTTTCTCTGTGGGTATCGTCACATGACCTGTGAGCTATAAGCCAATGAAGAGTGACGTCTAGCCGAAGACGCACATTGTAGCTCAATCCAAGTTGTCAGGGCCAGATTGAGCCCGGCTTAGACCCAAAGCATTACTTTAATCCGGTCTAACCCTCTTCATCTCTCTGTCCAATGGTCAAAGGGTTCACCATTTCTAGTACTGTCTGAGGTGCCCGTGTACGCATTTCAACATAAATATCCAATAACACTGTTTTTATAAACAATATTTCCACGGTTGTAGCTTGCACCTTTTTCGTACTGGGTGGGAGAAAAAATGTTGGGTGGCTTTGATAAATGTTTTACTGACTTCTCATGTGATGTTTTTGCCATATTTTAGATGGTCCTTAAATTTATGGAAAAAATTGTCAAAGTACACAACTTGTACTCATTAATTAAGCTTTAGTCATAGGCCATCACACTAAATTAGCTGCCACTCAAAACTGCTCAATGTAACTAATCATTATTATTTTAAATCTGAAATATACTGGTTTGTTAAGCTTATCACTTTATTATACACGTAATGCATTGAATTTTATATTTTCCTAGACTTAAAACAAGACAAAAAGTAATTCACCACCTTTTGTTAAAATATGATAAAAGAATACCTATATTTTTACGATGATGTATGATTGAAGACGTGAAGATAACTAGGGGTCACGGCTACCGTCACGTAGATGATTTAGGGATTTAATGCAGGAAGTTAGGAACCAGACAAAATCTATAAATGTACATGTAGGCTACATGTATGAAGAAACAACAGAAAGCCCCTCCCCCCCCCCCCAAAAAAAAGGAAAAGAAAAAAAAACTTAACAAAAATCTTCAGAAATCACCAGAACAATGATATATAAATCAATCTTTGCATGATATCGCTTCATCCTCTTCTTTCTTGTGTCAGCATTCGCACCTTATCCCCTGTTTAGAATTTGAGGATATTCCAGCCTTTAGCTCGGTAAACAGAGAATTTATCACACGCTGGTACAGAATTTCAACTTGTTATTCCTGTGTATTGTTTTGTATACCAGCGTTCTGCTTCGCACCCATGTGACTAATAGGCATTCTCTCCACCTGCCAATCAAACGCACTGGACGTCCTTCAAACTCTCATCTGCCAATTAGTAGTGACGCTGAACCCCCCCCCCCCAAAAAAAAACGTTGACCTCAATCCAATACCAATAATAAGATGATTACTACTCAAAATAGAGCAGTCCATACAAAGGTGCAATTCTTTTCGTTTTTTTCTGTAATTCAATTATAATACCATGCACTGGCCTGAGTAAATAATACTATTATTTAATTAATTGTCATATCTGTTACAGGTTCATTGCACATGTGAACTTTTTTGAATACTACACTGGCAGTTTTCAAATTCAAATTTGTTGTTGTTGATGAATGTTTAGACAAGTAAAATATTCAAGGTATTTATTTTTATTAAGTTGCGTGCTTCGGAAGACAAAGCCATCATGGGAATTTTGACCAGCATGATACTGTTACAAAATAGTGACAGCAATTCCGGGCAAAATGCTAAGTGGGCCTGGCACCGAGATTTGGGTAATTGAAAAGAAATCAAAGTTTGATGTCCACATTGAAGTTTTTGAACTTGTTCTTTCTAAAACAACGAAGAGGAAACATATGAAGACGATGAATGATGAATGCGTTAGGTAGTGTAACCAGGGCCTGATTTGCATGGGAGTAGAGCCCATGGTACTGTCAGGTCCCAATTAACCCATTGCCTCCGAGATTCTAAAAACTCCATCTAGAGTTAACACAGGGCACATCCGGTTCCTGTAGCCAACGGGTTAAAATTCACCTTGAGTTGAATCATGGAGGTTAACTTGCACAGATCACCCAGCTTTTATATCCTTCTGCAGTACCTGCCATTTTGAAACCACTAATACTGCAAGTAAACAACCATTGTTAAACCTCATTACCTAATGTTTTCCCATAAATAAAAGAGAAAAATCAATGGAGCAGCATTTGTTTTCTTTTAATCCGTTAATGCTTACAGATTAAAGGTCATGGGTTTAGTCAGATAGTAGAAGCTCCTGATAAGATATTGAATTGATGAGGAAAGGATTACGAAGTTTGTGGATAAATACCTGTGCACAAAGAAGTATAAAAAGGCTAATAGAATTCCCATTAAACAAATTAACAAAGTCTACCATTCTGGAACAATTAATATTGACTTCCTGTAAATGCAAAGAAACTGGAAAAAAGACAAGTACTACAATGCGTACAGTTTGAAAACTGTATGAGCAAGGAGCTGCTTGGTATGAGATAACAAAATGCAAAGAATGCATTGCCTTCTGTAATGTGTAATCAAGATAACAGAATAGTACTAATACTTTACAGGAATACTGACATATCAATTTTAATTGGGTAATATAATCTAATCCATGCAGGCAGGAAATAGTCTGAATGTGACTCAGCATCAACTTATTTTAAAACAATGTTGTTTCGAGTGTATTTGTACATGTGCATTAAAACACAAAATTGGACTCTTTTATTTCTAAAGTTGACAGTATCTGTGCAGTTTAGATAGAATTTGGAAGGGATGCATGCTGAGGCATTTGCGACTCTTCTTTCATAAATGTCAGCATATCATTCAGCTTGGTGGGGCCAGGTTTACAACCTCCCAAATATGACATGGATAAATTTTACTTCTACCTTGCTCATCAAACTGTCTCTAAACAAAGCAATAAACAAACGAAGGGCTGAGGCATTTATCTTTCTTCTGAAGGACTTATTTGACAAGTTTGATCATTTTTTAAAGGGATACTGAAAGTGTCAAAGAGTGGTAGTGATTTGTGTTAGTGTCTTGCTTTGGTTGAAAGGGTCTCTGGAAGTACCTGTATGGAGGCTAAAAGTCATATCAATATTAATTTATCACCTTTGAGAATCTCTCAGAGAGGGCGATGATTTATCAAGGCAAACTAAGCCATTAAGTTCTCAAAATGGTATGTCCTATTGATAATGTAATACAACTTCAAATGGAATATCATAACTTTAATGATCTAGTACCACATCAATTGGAAAAAGTGAACTAGTGCCAAATGATGAATGGGACATGATTCAATGATGTCAGATAAGAACTTGTCATCCTGAAAAAAAAAATGAACCTTCCATTTTGTGTACATGAGTAGATTACAACTTCAAAGTCTACTGGAATTTTGGAGATGGAAGGGGAAGAGTGAGATGAGTTTGGGAAAAGGATTCCAACAATGCAAAAACACTAACAGGTACCCATGGAATCTATTTCCACTTTTGGTTGTACTCTGTGGTTATGTTCGTAAGATTATTCCAGTACTTACAGTATTCCGCTATCACCAGCTTTTGGCCGTACATAAGCATTTTTATAAAGAGTCCGTGACAATGCATTTTCAGTCATTTTTACTCAAAAGACACGCTCAATACAGTAACATAGCAATGCAATGATAGCCATGTCCTGATCATGCAAGTTCTCGGTGTAAACTATGGCATCATGAAGTTCTGATACCACTTTTCAGAAACTACATGTACCAATATTCGGTAAATTTCCAGTGGGGGTAATTTAGGCGAGGGGAAGGAGGGAAGAAATGGCATTCACCTGTTAGTGTATGACTATGATACTACCCATGAGGGTTAATATGTAACTTTTTGCACCGTAGAAAGATAGAGATATTTATGGCAACAGTCACACACGGAAGATCAAGGTTCTAGGAACGTCTCCGTTGTTATGCTGCTACGCATACCCAGGGACCATGTACGCAAATCTATACTGGTCGTGAGAAGATGATGCAGGTTGATCTGCGCGCGAGCGTAAGTCCCAGAGAACCTTGACTAATATAACAATTACGCAGGACGCTATGAGCTGTTTCGCGCTCAGTGCAGACATATCATGTTAAGAACATATGCTGAGTGAAGAGGTTGGCTCCGCTAAGATTCACTGTCCTCCACCCCTCCTCGCCTCATGTCGCTGATGTACTATACCAGGCGTATCCTTCCACATCTTGATATCCCACATCGTTATTTTTCTATATAGACGTATGGGCGCTCATATATATAATATTACGTTTACCAGATTATGTGAAAGATTTCGCCACTAACACTTCAAGTGATTTGCTCACTCGACTAGATGAGTAGATATTGACATTAGTTTATAATCTCCGATATGAGATCTCTTACGTCCAAGACATTCGATAATGTGACTAGATTTTCACGAATATGTGAGATACCCTTTGGCCTAAGTTTACTGTGTGGATAATACTACCGAGATGAGAATTTTTTCGTCACCGAAGACTTGTAGGTAACTAACCTTAGGCCCCATAATATGCTGAGTTATACTATATACTTCTTTGAGTACATCGACCTGACAGGAGGTTTCTAGAAGTGTAATATATACAGTGCACTTTAATTGTTTCATGTTGATAAAGCAGCCCATATGCGTATATTTCGCAAATAGAAGAGTACCAATTTAAGATGAATTAGAATTTGGCCCTTTGCGCTTATGAATATTGTCACGACTAAGTGGCTCTTCTAGTGCAGACTAGATAACAATAGACGTTTATGTGTGTGTTCTCTTATATTCTCACGTAAGTTGCTCTCTGCGCTCCCCCACCTCAAATTTTATTTGTATGATCGCTATCTCTACAGTAACTTGTCCTTATCTCTCGCTCCCTCATATCTTAATCTCCTTAACATTGTGAAGTTTAGTATTGCATTTAGGAGGCTAACATGTAACAGTATGATTAATAAATAGATTAGGAGAACCTTTACATTTATTCAGAACATGATTATATGCTCAATTATAGGATTGTATCTTTCTGAACGTTTACTTCCTGTTGTAAATTGGAAGTGTTAGTGCTACATTGTGGCAGCTTCAATTGATAGAACCAGACTTGATCAAACTTTTTGAAATAATCTCCCCTGTGGGCAATCTAACATAAAAAGTGATATCTGGTTCAAGATGGAAATTCATACATTAACTCACTGCCCTGACGACTGTCAGAAGATTGCACAAAAGTTTGGAAAGTTACACTGCCAATGGCAGTTATGCATGAATAAACAATTAAAACTCGGGGCGAATGTTTAATAGCGTTAGCGTGTACACACAGTTAGTCTATGGGGAAAAAATGGGCAGGTGAATCCGATTCAACTTACGATTTTCACTTTTTTAAGCACTAAATAATCATTTTGAAATACAATTTTTTCAGGGCCGTCATTTTTAGACCTTATCAAAGACAATGTGCGTATTGCACATTGAAATGAGAGTAATAACAATTTTGAACTCATTACTCAGTGTGTTACTTGATCAACTAAGTAATAGCCTTATGAGTTATATGCCACAGTATTACCCTGTCTATGGAGATGGAAATGCGCCAAGTGCGTGAAATCTAGGTTAATTTGATATGCTGCCTAGATTTTCACTTTTCTAAAGCACTAAATCATTTTCGAAATAAAAAAATTTTCAGGGCGTGGTGAGGTTTTAAGACCTTATACAAAGACCTTGCGAGACACCCTCGAGCGACTATATTTAAGAAGCTCTCACTTTTCAACTGTGCGCTAACATGCTTAACAATGGCTTTAAGTCGGTGGATTGTTACATAGAAGCTCATATATTTTACTGTACACAATTTACAAGAGAGGTGTGGAGACATACCTTTGGGCGCCACAGTTGCTTTAAATGCTTGTTGGCTTTTTTATGACCTCTGCCCGTCATAAGGAGCTGGTAGGCATTTATGTTTTCGGTTGTCCGTCCGTACGTGCCGTGCATCCGAGCGTCCACCTTTCTTGTGTAACAAGATTACCTTGAAGGCTGTACCGCTTGGAGCGGGATCTTTAACGATACTTGGATCAAGGCCGTGGACCACTAGACTAATGTATTGTAATAATTAATTATGAATTTTGGTGAACAATTCCGTCAAGCGGTCCAAAGGTCAAGGTCAATGCAACTTTCGTCTAAAATGCCATTTTCTTTACTATAGCTCCAGTTTAGGTAGTGTCCTCACTGGTGCATATAATGGTTGTGTAAGTTAAGAAATCAAAGCACATATCATTTTGGTAGTTAGTCACTAGGGTCAAAGGTTCAAGTGTCCAAGGGTTGTAAAGGTCATATTGCAGCTATGCCCAAAATGTCATTTTCTGCCTATAACTCAAGTACGGAGTTGCTCACTGTTTGATGTTTAACTTTGGTGGTTTAGAATATCAAACCAAAAAGCAAATATTTTGGTTTGGTAGGCACAGGCGTCAAAGGTTCAAGGGTCAAACGGTCAATGAACTTTCTTCCAAGATGCTATTTCTGCCTGATAAGTTCCAGTAAGGAGTGCTTTCCTCACTGTTGGTTTGTTAATTTGGCCAGTTAGGTTCAAGCTACAAAGACGAATGCTTTTGGTAGAGGCCACTCAGGCGGTCAAAGGTCAAGGTTAAGGGTCAAAGGTTCAACGAACTTGTCTCCCAAAATGCTCATTTGTGCCTATAACTCTGTAGTTATGGAGCTGCTTCACTGTTGATGTAATTTGTGGTAGCGTTCAATAACAATAAGACAAATTTTTGGTGGCAGTCACAGAGGTCAAAGCTTCAAGGTTCAAGGCGTCATAGGTTCAATTTAACTTCTGTCCCAAAATATCAATTTCTGCTATAAGTTCAGTACTAAGGAGTGCTCACGTGTTGATGTAATTTTGGTGCGTTATGCGTTTCAAAAACCATATAACGACAAATATTTTTGTATTAGTCACAGAGTTCAGTATGTGCATTTAATGGGTCAAAGGTCAATTAACTTTGTGCCAAACTATAACTTCATGTAGCGAGTTAACTAGTTATGTAATTAGTCTTTGTTTAGCTATCTACATAGCTGGGCCACACTTGGGCGGCAGTGCATTACCCATCGACGCTGCGCGCAGTTTGCGATCTACTTCTCTAGTTTCTTATGTTTAGCTCTGAATTAATGTCTTTTAGCTACAGATTTATACAATGATACATAAATCGTTGTATAATTTGGTAACCAGTTTTTTTACTTTGCTATGAATATGGGCTTAGCTGTTTTTGTTTGATTAAAACTTGACATACAACTTTCAATCTAATCATTCTGTTACTCTATGCTCTTCAGCTATGTTCAAAAGGTGGGACCAAGAACAATGATGAAACGATGTGACGGCCTACTAGATCCACCAGCCAGCCCACCATAGATGCTCCTTGTCGAATATCATCAGAGGACGTTACCGGCGAATACCCCCGAGAAACCTCCCTGTAAACGATGCTGGTAGGACCCTCAGCTAGATACCCGCGATCAGATAACTCGCCAGATACCTCCGCTCAAGAATACCCTGCCAGACACCCTGCAGACACCCAGCAGCACTCCCAGCAGACACCTGTCACAGGTTCTCCATCGGATCTACATCAGCCACTCCATGGAAGCCATCCCCACAAGATTACACCTACAGAATCTGGTGGACAGGACATTGGTGCGATCACTGTAAGCAGACACCGCTGACAGACAGAGCACCAGAAGGCCAAGACCTACACCAGTGAAGGAGATGATGTAAGTCGACTCAACCACCACGCAAGGACTCAACACAGAGGCCTGATCAGGACCTGACGCCTTAAATTGTATCGCTACATGTTAGGTTTGACAAAAAGTGACTCAATTTTGATGTAATTGCTGAAAGTGTGTGTACAGATTGTTATGATAGTACTACGCGAAGTGTTCATTTTTCTGCTTGCTCGTTAACCAGCTTTGATTGCTGTGGGTCGTAGGGAAATGAAAGTTTTCAAACTCAACATAATGCGCAATGTGAATGTGTAGGGAGGATGCGGGATATAATATGGAAAGCAGTGAAATGAATAACTTATGAATTAATTTCATGCTTTTCCTGGACAGAATAAGATCGTGATGGATGGGTGTTCAGTCTTGTTTTCCATTTGAATTTTCTATACACATGGAACTGCTTTTTTACAGTTTTTATTCCTCGGAATCTTTTCTTAGTTTCTGTGTGTTGCTTGGCTTTAGCAGTCGTTGCGGCTTTGTTATTGCATTGCAGGCTATGATCATGCCATTTTGACATTCATGATACTTACGTTTACCTACCATTTTGCTACTTTAATCTTGCATTGGTATAGGAGAGTAGATGGAAAGCTATGATTAGATTTTATTGTTATATTCTATTGCTAACTATTTTGGTTACAAATGGATATGTGTCGTGTGCGTGTGTGTTGTGCTGTGTGTGTATTGTGTGTGCGTGTGTATCGTGTGCGTGTGTGTAATGTGTGGTGCACCCTACTTGTAAGGGGGGTTGTGTGTGGCTGTGTGTGTGTGTGCAGTGTTCTTTGTGTTGTCGTGTGTGCATGTTCGTTGTGTATGTGCTGTGTGTGTGGCTGTCGGTGTCCGTGCGTTGTGTTGTGTTTTGTGTGTGTGTGCTGTGTGTGTGTTTATGTTTTGTGTGTATTGGTGTACATGCTTGCGCATGTGTTGTTATTTTGTTGGGGGGGCGGTGGTTTTAATATGATCATTTGAGCTTATTACATTATTGTAAATTTGTCATTTGTGTGTAATGACGATGGAAAACTATTTTTGTCATAGCAGTATTGTGAATTATTGTTCTGAGGATTGTTGCCCACCGTACTCAGTTTTTACTGCACCAGTTTAGGTGTAATGGTCTGATATCCATAGATGCAGCATAAATCTGTTTTTTTCCTGGATTTTTGCATATGGCATTGTTTCATTCTTTATTTTTTTACACTTGATGATAATATCGGTAGTTCCACTTATGTGTGTTGGCATTGGAATATTTCTCATTAGCATGCCAGAGCTTATGCTTCAATTACACACAAAATGAAATAATATAAGTGCTAATACATATCTAGAAATATCAGTATTGGCTGATATTAAATCAATGCGCCGCTTTTCGTCGTAGTCGCGACAGGAAGTTAGAAAAGACTGGCAAAAAGTCCAGGATTGTTGACATACATGTATAGTACTTGCCTATCGGCAAATATTGGAGTTATGCGATATGGATAATTGAAAAGATTGGCGGAAATTGGCAGTTTGTGCCAATTATTTTTATTTGTATTAACTATCATTAAAAGGAAAAAAAAAAAACTTCAAACCATACCAATTTATCAATATGCAAACCACTTGTTTATAATTGCTGCGAATAAATAAGCAAGAGTTGCAGAGAGCCATAATCATCTGTAGAAGCTCATTTTTAGAGACGTCCTTCTTATGCCGAAACTAGGGTTGTATAATGAGAAATTTCATTTGCTTATTTTTGTGTGAGAAATTCATGCTTTGTAGCACTTGATGAACTGCAAAAATACAGGACCAAGTAACAATGATGGGGGATAAGGGGTTCTTTCATGTGCCGATCAATTTTAATCATGCTCTTTACTTTCACTTCACTAACATACTCCCCCAAAACACCAAGCATAGTCTTTATCCTTGTTTGCTAAGCGTTCAATGCTATTACTGAAAGCTATACTAAGTAGTCCTGACATTTCTGATATACGGCCATAACCCTGTTGTAACGAGTCACAGGTTATAGCTGTGAGCACCCGCTTCAATATGAGGATTTTCTTGGTCCCAATTTTTCTTCTCATATCATCTTCATGTATCTGTGCTTAAGCAAAAACAAAGTAATCGACCCTTATGCAGTGCAGTAACTGCCTTTCAACTTTACATCGGTTAGCTGAGGGAAACGCAGCGCAATTTAATTGTTTTGCTCTGTCTAAATTAAACTCTTTTGTGTGGCATGGGTGATCAACTACGATCAGGCTTAGCTTAGGTCATTGCGTTTGTACACACTTCCTATCATATGTGAGGCTACACATGTTCATTCTACCTCATGTATACTGTGTGATGTCTCCTTTTCCCACCCGTCTGCTTCATCATGATAATATCAGAGGAAGTGTAATATATTTCGTTCACTCTACATTTTCAGCTCTGCGGTTTCTTGATTTTATCACATGAAATGGGTAAAGAGCCCCCATAATTTGCCAAAGAGCCACTCGAAAAATTGCCATAGGATGTCAATTGCAAAAGAGCTATCGTGAAATGCACAGCAAACAGAAAAAGTAGCCCAGTGAATTAAAATTTTATTTTTTTCACTGCAAAATCATTCT
>JZLH01S0623706.1:56669-59947 GCA_001188425.1 Eucidaris tribuloides | reverse complement strand
TTCATTATTATTATTATTATTATTATGTATGTATTATTATTATTTATTATGTAGTGTTCTCACGGCTCTTCATATAGATGAAATTATAAGCGCCGGTTCTGCCATAGGCCATAGCAATAAACACATTGGCCTAGAGGATTCCTATGACGCATTAGCCTTCCTAGTCGGAAAGTTTGCTATGATTAGTATGTTCTGAGTCACTTTTTCTCAGCACCCTAGCTTGTTCCTGCGAAACATATGCAGTCTTCTGTATTAGATCATATGGCATTGTGTTTACATCCGATTTGTGTTTAGATGTTCCTGTCCAGCTGTTGTTATTGGTACAGTACCTAATGCCACCCATCACCGACTGGGGTATCAACCTTTGTGCCTACATTCCAACATCTTTTGGAATTTCTTCTGCGCTTAAGTCCTGGATTACTCCCATTGCTTTCATATTCCTTATGATTTTACTTTAGGTATCCTTCTGGGACTGCGTATGTGCAATTATGTGACAGTATTTTATCTTTCTTGTTCAGAACCACCAAATCTGCGTCTCCTTTAGCTTCAATCACATGATCAGTTCGTGATTGCGTTTAAAAATCCCACGATATAGTTTTACCGCTTTTCATTCTCCATGACCTCTCAGGGCCACATGTTATTACCAAGTTTTATTTCTTTCGGAAATTGGTTACCTGCCAGTCCCAATGTAACATTTTTGCCTACATGTATCATGTCTCCTTTTGTATTCCTTTGAGCCAAGCGCTGATGGGACATGCACTCACATATATGACTTATGTGTCTCATTGAGAGGCTAACATCATTCTTGCAACTTTTGCCATTTTCTTTGGGATTTATCATTTTTGGCCTCATCGTAGTGTTTGTTCTAATGCGTTGATCTTGGAGCTATGATTAGGGAGTTCAGGTCTTCTTTCTTCAACTGTCCACTTCTCAACCATGGCCAATGTCTTGTCATTTTTGTTGGCTTCATTTTGTCTGTTAGAACTGGCCACTGCATTACTTTATCTTTCATTTCAGTTTGCATTTCTTTCATTTTATTCCTCGTCTTTTGATATTTGTATGGTGGCACGAGCGAGCGCAGTAGGGACGACGTGACGTTTCTGTCATTTCCGCATGTTCTCTCTTTTGTAGCTTTGATCAATTTTGTTCAATCAGTGTTTGTTATCATATGTTTCTAATGATTCCTTTTGCACTGACCTAATACTATCTTCTACTGATAGTAAACTCTTCCCCCATCGTTTCTATTGAGACATTACAGCGCGTCTACACAGTCTCTGTCGATGGAGTCCCTACCTATTCATTGTTAGTATCTTTCTTGTTTTTGTGTCTAGGCTTTTTTCTAATTTCCTGCTTACTCAGTTGATTATCCCTTCCCCATATCTGATCAGTGATTACCAGCCCGGGTATTTATTGGCTTTTTATTCATTACTGCTCATTTCAGTTTGGATCTGGAAGCAATCTTTTTTTTACCTCTCATGATATTCCCTTTTGCCAATTCTTGCCTTTCTTTTGATCTATGACATTATGTCAGTAGCCTCAAGATATTATCTCTCTGTATTATTATTATTATTATTATTATTATTATCATCATAAATATTATTATCACTTATACTGCGCTTTTCCATTAGGCCCAAAGCGCTTACAATTGTATACAACTATGTAATCTTAAAACTACAAACTGCTAAAAAGATGGATTTTTAATGCCTTTTTGAAAATAGGTATTGATTATTGTAAGTGGAAATCATTCCAGTATTTTCAAGCTGACACAGTAAATGTTCTATCACCGGCTAATGTGCGAGTAACTAAATATGTAAGACGGAGAGGGAGAGGATACAGGAAGAATAAATATGACTTGTGCTGAGAGTTGTTTATTATTAATATTCTTAAAGGCGACATGAATGTAAACGTCTTCGCAAAAAAAAATACATGACAGACAACGCAAAGTAGAATTTATACAAGTTGTTAGGAAAACTATCTTGAAAACATTTATTGCGTAATCGCGATTCAACTGCGAAACCTTACAATCTTACATGTACATAAATGTAACGAAAACATCCACATCCATTCACAACAAGTTGTTAGGAAAACTATCTTGAAAACATTTATCGCGTAATCACGTTAGTCAACTGCGAAACTTTACAACCTTACATGAATGTAACGAAAACATCCACATCCATTCTCAACATTTTTATGAGACCACAAAGTGGAATTTATCATTTAAAAAAAAATTAAATTCTATCGTGAAACTGTGAAATGTAAACACACTTCCCATCATTTCACTAATTGTACGAGATTTATAATCTCGTATGCACGCGGAGAAAATATCCTTTCTTCGTAAAGTCAAGACCTTTATGCAGTCACACGTACACACGTTTCCTTCAACACATAATTTTCAAACATGATCATGGATTTATCTCTCCATCACGTCCCTCATTATGCGGAAACTATACATTGCATAATGTTTCCACGTCAAGTGTCATTCATTAGCACGTACATCATGAATCATCATGAGGCTTCTTCAAATGTGACACTCGCCAAGGGCGTACCATTGAGGTGAGATGGGGGTGTGGAGGGGGTTCAAATTGCCTTGAAGTTTATCTATTTGTTTGTAAGAAATTTGGGACTTGATTGATCAAAGTTTTGATAATATTCTGTGATGTTTTTTTTTTTTTGGGGGGGGGGTGGGGTCGATCATTGATTTTTATCGTAGCCCGTGACCCTGTAATACATCCCTCCCTCCGAAGTGATTGACAGAGTCGACGAGAGAGAGAAAAAAAACACACACACACACCGTACCTTCCCCCTTTCCACTAAAAGAGCTTGTTATGGCTATACACTCATGCTCATAATTATGGAATATTTTAGAAACATTATAGATGTTGCCTATTTTTCCGTGAACGGTACCTCTGAGATTAATATTTGCTCACCCCAGGTGAAACAATTATAATCTAAGAATTTCAGGAATGCTGAGCATTTTTGTAGCGTGCAACTCGACACTAAAACCTGTGTTTATAAATGGCGGTATAGTTGTTGTTATTGAGTCACGTGGTGGTTACGCGTATTATTAGACTTGTAACAGACAATTCTGATGTTAATTTAATGATAAGTGACATTAGATACAAATTTATCAGTTTTGTGGGTTTTTTTTAATTACTTTAATTTAATACTTTTTTCATGATTTTTGTGGATTAAAAAAAATGTAATTGTTATTGCGCTCAAACGTATTTTAGTTTTTAATTTAGTCATCTCAGGAAATCCAAAAATTGCTTCACATACTG
>JZLH01S0623706.1:41669-51669 GCA_001188425.1 Eucidaris tribuloides | reverse complement strand
AATTTGAATGATAGTCTGTAATGCCAAATCGGCTTGGCGGAGTATTCAATACAGGGTTCGCCGCCAGCCAGTAGACAAGATTTTCATCACATTTGGGGCACTTTAGTAGGGTCCATGGTAATACGTCTATGACGGGCTTCAGATTAGAATCAAAATAATATCATTAAGTTTATGGTTTCAGTAATTGTTTTAGGTTAGGAGTATGGATAATGATTCAAGAATCACGGTTGAAAAGTCGTTTAACGGTTATGATCGAGGTCTCAATATTGTTTTAGAATGTCATGTAGGGTTATAATGATTATGTTTAGAGTAAAAGTTTAGATGATATATAAAGCTTGTATTAGAATGTGATAACGGTTTAGATAATTGTTCCAGGATTGGGGTTTCAGGGTTGTATCATGCTAAAAACTGGTATTACACGTAGTATAAGATATTCTAAAATTGAATTTCCTCAAAATGGGCAATGAAAACTATATACGACTACAATTAATTACTAACATGTTTTTGTTTCCATTTACTCACCGTTTTCCTTTAGTACTGCTACTGCGTTCAGCATTTCGGGTATTAATTGCGGGTCTTTGAATTTCATCATGTCGGTGGCGCTGAATTTCTCCGGGAAGTCAATCCCTCGCTCCTCGGCAGCCAGCTGGCATTCCTTCTCGAACTCTGTCGCAAACTGGAGTCAAGACACACAAAGACTAAATTAAAATAATGGCCACAGTTTTAAAAAATCTGAGCTTCATATACATGTACTCCCTCCTCCATGCTCTAGGTGTCCAAATATGAAGCCCTGAAAAAAGGTACTTCCAAATGATCATTTAGTGCTTTAAAAAAATGAAAATGTATTAATACCCTGCAGTTTGACCTAGTTAATTCCCTCCCATATACTACTGCATGTGTTATAGATCTAGATTACTTTATACTCCACCGGAGGAGTAACTCACACGTGATGTTTATCCATGCATTCCTTGCCAGTGGAAGCATAACTTTCCAAACTTTTATCTTCTAAAAGCTCAGATATCAAAGTTGGATAATTTTTTAAATTGAAGCTCCACGATGCGTCTTAAATCCTTACCAGTGCCACTCTTCGATAACCGTAAACAATAATCTAACTCTCTTATTTCATACTCATATTATCGGGCATTATGAAGTACCTTGCAAATTCCTCGTACTGAGAGTATCAAGACGGCAGGTATATTTAGCTGATGAAAAAGAAATAATTGCTGTAAACATAAACTTTAAGGAACTTTAAAATGAGTGCCATTCAGAATAATATGCCAAAGCGGACATTATGTTTTGGACTCAGACTTCAATTAAACCGTTCCGTTCTCTGTATCACAGTATTACCAAAGCGATGAGGGTATTACATATTGTATCAATTGGTCACAGTTTTCAGTAGTGTTATAATGATGTGCAAATGTTTGAAGTCTGATATCCTTTTAAAGGAAGACTATGAACCTTTTTGATTCTCGATCACAAGAAGGCGACTTCTGCCTTCCCCTTTCATACCAACTCCTAAGTATAGTTCCTTCTGGTAAAACCTGCATGCTGGCATTAGTGAATAGTCTGGTAACTTCGCACATCAAACTTTCAAAATCGAATGGAAACAGGTTGAATTTCCCTTCGATTATTATTTTCATGTATGTCACTTTCAGCCCACCTATAGTGAAAGAAATCACATTTATTTCACTAGTGTATACGCGTGGAAATCTTGCCTGCATTTCAATTTAAAGGTCAACTGGTCAACACTATAAGATCTGTATAGTATAAAGGAATAGCTGTCACACCAGACTACCGCCTTAATTAGTTGATGCAGTCAAGGTGGTTCATAAAATGTATTGATTTTCCTTAAAGGGCATTGACATGATTTTGGAAGGAAAAAATGCGTCAAGAACCAAATAGATTGAAACATATACCAATGTATACACCAACTAGACTGTGTATCATGGCTGTAAGGATTTGTCTTGATTTTTTTTACTTGATGAGAAACAAGCGTTCATTTAACAGTATTGGATTACTCTGGTGCCCCCATAGAAATTGATCCTATAAAAAGCTACACAAGTTCGCCTGTCTCAAGGAGTACTTATGGTGATTATTTAGACAAAAATAAACGTTTGCCCATGGAATTTTGACTGCAGAAGCCTTGAACAGTGTACTTGATTCTAGAGTAGTTTTTATCCCAAAGTAAGGGCTTTTTAGCAAACCTGTCACAACAGTCTACCGTCTTAATTGGATGATAACATCAAGGTGATTCAGAAAATATGCTAATTTTCTTTAAAGATTGTGTCAGGGATGTGCAAGTCCATTACTTCCCTTCATTATGAATACCAAACGGTAGTTAAGTACTTACAAATGGTGTGTTGAAAGTTTGAAATTCGTTCTTTTGGGGTGATCCTAGGGATCACTTGGTTGAACACAGCAATCCTTTGCCGAAGGGGGGGGGGGGGGATATCACACTAAGAAATAAGGTGTAATTGGCGTGTACCAAAATTGATACAATAGAACACCCTCTAGGACCGGCTGCGCACGGCTTGAGACTCGGATTCCAGTCTGCAAGGTGCTCACTGGGTCGCAACGGCCACCGGCTCGTACCTGGTGAGAGCCGACGTGCAATTTAAAACCTATAGGGTATCTTAAAGCCTTGTAGGAGTTATTCTTACATTTTGCCCCTATGGGGGGGGGGGTAATGCTACACCTTTAGAGTGGATACTGTAATTCTGACTAGGGTTCTGTTATTGGGTCAATTTCACACCCCAATTACACCTTAATTCTCAGTTTATATGAACTCTGTCAAGGAGTGATGTACACAAACGCATTTGGTAAAAACACCAAGAAATGGAGAAGATCACGAAATCGATGGAAAGATAACATTAATGATATGCTAATTTATTGTACGCCGAAGACTAATTATAGCCAGCAAATAACGGTATAAATAAGAAAAAAAACCTGACATTGTGAGAATTATGGTACATGATGATTAAAGAATCAGAAATAAGGAGTACTGTGTGACGCTTACCCTCAGCAAGCCTAATCAATTAGATATATTTCATTTAATATTAAGTCTTTGCCCTAATTTCCATAGAATTAACCCCTAACCGAAACAAGCTACAGGGGGAGGGAGCTTATCGATTCAAAAAGTGCATACATTACTACGGCGCGATTAACACATGTTCAGGCGCATTGTATCGGTCATGAAGGGCTCACCAAAGGTCAGCGCACGTGCGATCGATTGGTTGGCACATGAACCCAAAAATGCTTTTCTTAACTATTTCCTGTTAGATGCTGGCTTAAATTTCCCATTTAAGGACATTGGTAGGATTGGGGAAAGACAAAAGGCCTCAAGAAACCAAATGAATTAAACACATACGATTTATACACTGGTACATTGTAATTTTAACGAGGTAGGATTGTTTGATTATGCTTATTTACCTAATGAATTTACCAATCAATCTTGTGCGCCTGATAGAAATTGAATCCCATAGAACGGCTACACAGCAAATGCTAACCGCCGAAGTTTAAGAAAGTCCAACATTTTGACCATAAATTTTAAGGCAGAAACCTTTGAGATAATGCACTTGATTTTGACCATTGTAACGTAAATGGGACCGCATCAGTCTTCCTCATGAAGAGGATAGGACTACAACGTATGGTGAATGAGGCCTAACGCAAGCAGACCCTGCAGATTATGGGAAGAAGAAATAAGAAGAGGAGAGAAGAAGAAGAAGAAGAAGAAGAAGAAGAAGAACGAAGAAGAGAAGAGACGACGACGAAGAAGAAGAGGCAAGAAGAAAAAGACACAATGTCAACTATTGGCACGTCAAGGCGTGTACTGCAAGAAAGGAGAGCCGTAAGCCGTTTTTCAAGAAAAACAATAATTCGATTATTTAATTCATTGGTCATATCATCAGATGCGTCCACAGTGAAAAAAAAATATTAGCATTATAGGTGAGCTGTATTTTATATTTGGTTTTTTTTTATTTATTTGAGGAAAGCCCTGGCCTTTAAAGCACATAAATATACAATGACCACAGTTTTAAACAAAATAATGTGAGCTAGACAATCCTCCATGCTCTAAAGTTGTCTATGATAAGGTCTAACAAATGAAGCCCTAAAATTTGTATTCTATATCATGCAGTATCATGCCAGTGCAGCAATTAACTTTCTTAAGCTTTTGTATTCCAAGGTGTTTATTTGTCCATTTAAACACTAAATGTTTTAGCGCAGATATCAAAGTTTTGACATTTTTAAATTGAAGCTCACAATGTTAGCCTATTACTTTAAAGAAAAAATCCTTCTCCTTCGCTATGTTCAATAGATTGATCTGAAATTGCTTATAGATGCAACTGTGTAAAACTTTCATTCTGAAAAAAATACTTCACATTAAAAGTATTGAAAAAAACGTCAATATGTCTTAATTTATTGTTTAAACGAAAATGTGTCGGGTATGTTATCTGGGTAATTCTGCCACTAGTAAAACCTGTTATAGATTAGAGATGAGGGTCCACTCACCTACTACGTGACAAACATACATTATTATTAATAAGTTAAAGCGGCAAGTCTGAGGTTTATGATTTTTTTATTTAAAGCTTTTTAAGTCAAAGGGTAATATCACACCAATAAAAGATTCTGAATGTCTTTTTTTTTTTTTTAATTATTACAAATTCTCGCGGGGGGGGGCGGGGGGTAACCCCGAGATTTTCGACTATATTTACCGCTATAGCCATCTAAAACGTTAATAGTGTGTAAAAGGTTATCTGATTATATACCTATCAAAAAAATATCAAGACTTCTGCTATTTCTGATAAGTTATAAATTCAGATAATTTTAACAAGGATGGCTAAAAATACAAAATATAGTTTGAAAATCTTGGAGTCCACCAGATTTTTCATAATTAATAAAAAATCACCAAAATTGTGCTTTAACTAGAAATCATTGCTTATGTTATTAGATTACAGGCAGGGAATCTCTTTTGGTAACCCTCCTGGGCATGACAAAACATTCACATACGCCTCTAAGGTTATGTTATGAAGGACGCGTCTGTGAGTATAAAAATAGTAATTTCCTAGAATTTAAGAAAAAATGCACCAAACAGTTAACGCTCAATTATGCTCGGTGTGAAGGCTTACTGGAATTGAGTCAGGTCATTTATATCATTTCAATACCATGTATTAATGTATGAAATAATAATCAACACGGAGACTTATGCAAAACGATTTGTCATATTCATAAATGCATGTAACTTGTGAATTAATTGTCGCTCGGCTGGCAGAAGGGCGTTGGCAAAGCTCTAAGCAGAAGGTGTTAAAGTGATAGGAACATTGTGGTGCGTTCAATGTAAAAAAATTGTTCAAACTTTGAATCTGAGCTAGCATAGTAGTGTTCAAACATTGAACAAAGTAAAAACACCCATAGAATACAAAAGTTGGGGAAAGTTACACTGCCAATGGCAAAGTTTATACATGAATAAACAATAAAACTCGGGGGCGAGTTTTATTAACCTAGGTTACACACAGTAAGTTATGGGAGGAAAGGGGCAAGTGAAGTGGTCAACTTACGATTTTCACTTTTTTAAGCACTAAATAATCATTTTGAAATACAATTTTTTCAGGGCCCTCATTTTAGACCTGCATCAAAGACACTGGTAGCATGGGAGAATCATGCGGTCCTCAATTTTTTTAACTGCTGGAATGTTAGCAATACCTTTAACAGTAAAGTGGCCTCTACATAACTTGAAAACCCATAGCTTATTCCACATTTTTGCCTAGTACTGATCTAAAAGATTACAATACTTGCGAAAACCAGCAACCTCTGCTTACCAGAAAACATACTGATTCAAAGTAAATAAGCGTAAATAAGCCAAGGTTGGTCACGTTACAAGCAATTTTACGTAGACGCCTTCTGCGCTAAGGAGCATTTGCAACGCCTTTCTGCCAGCGGGGTTGACGAAATGGCAAATATCAGACATGAGAGACCACCCATCACCGTAATGGCTGAAAGTACAGGAGTTTTTTCTCTATAATACTTACAATTCATTAAAAATCTGCATGGATCATTATATTTCCAACCAGAAGTTCGAGCCCCCAAAGTGTTAACTGGTGTATTCTTATTATGCCACCAAACACAATGTTAAATTTGTATATTGGCCATGCAAAAGATGTGTCCTGACTTTAAATGCCACACAAAATAAACATGCCCTTTTGACTTGTGATAAACTTTCAACACATAGCAGTTTGCATTATTACCTATGTACAATGTATAATTCGATGTGTGTCTTGTGTTGGGGTATTTAGTAGAACAAGAAAGAAATAAAGAATACACGACACTTAGTCTACGCCATAAAGACACGCACACACATTTATACGTTATTCTCATGATTTTTATATATCCATACGTGCATGTTCCCTGCGCGGAAAAAATGGCTGGTGCATATCAAGGTATGTAATATGGGGAGGGATGGGAGGTGTTGCCCTTACTGTTAGTCATGGAGTCTTCTTGAATGACCACTTTATGGTTGTTACTTACGCGTTTTTTTGTTGTTTTTGCTTTTTTTTACTTTCCGAACTAAACGCGATCAGAAAATATCAACAGCTCATTTTAATTCTTTAATTTCATCCTCACTCATTTCCGTGAATTATCCACAGTATGTCTGTTGTTATGCATAATCAATTTACTGTCCCTTGCACTGGCCGTAAGGTCCAGGCGGGATGGGGGGATGGCTTGTACAAACATCCCTCAGCTTTCAACGGAAAAAATATTAATTTTTATATTAATATAATCATTGATAAAATTGCCTATACATGGTATAGTGACTAATTCCTTCCTAAATGTCTTTAAAATGCTTAAAATCGCTTTTATTTAAATCTTAAAATTCCCAAAAGCTTCCGGCTCGGTCGCTTGCTCCCCTTGCTTTCATTTCGCCCTTCAATTATTTCAACATTTCGGTCCCGGAAATTCCTGCTTATGGCCTTATTTTAAAGGCAGTATCCACTGCATGAACATTATAAGTTAGGCAATCATTTGAACATGTGTAGTCCGCGACTTATTTTTTCATTTTTCCAAACTTTAGTTTTAGAGTGTAAGGCTGACTATATGGCAGACAGAGAGACCAGCCATTTCAACATGCCCGAATTAAAGTACACTGACGTAAATCGGCGAGGGGGGGGGCAAGGGTGATTGGAGGATTATCCCACCACTTTTCGGGAAGGCGGAATGATCTGTGCAAATATGCCCTCCACATTTCAATAAAAAATATGCTGATGTATATCAATTATTAATAACATTATCAAAATTCTGTAAAATATTAAGATAATTATTCTGAATAATTCCCGATGTTCGGATTTGATAATATAATATTACAATATATCTTATTCGTGTTACTAACTGCTTTGCATTGGATCAAATTGATTGTATCACTATCCCTCTTTGTGCATAGGCGTCTATCGGACGAGGGTGGGGCAGGGGCGATTCGCCCTTCAATGAAAAATTATGGGGGGGGGACAAACATATTCAATTTGCCCTCAAATACTTGACAACTTATACATCATGATATGCAATGCAAATATATGTTGCTACAAAATTGGAAAGCACTAAAAAAAACAATTAAAACATGGCCATGAAAATACTATTAGCGTATACAAAACAGTCAATTTTTCTTCGCGACTGTCGCGGCGCGAAATGCTGTATGTATAATTTTGCGACAATTTTTTTTTACTTTTGTGCCCCCCCCCCTCCCAGCCCAATCCGAAACATGGATCCACGCCCCTGCTCTTTAGCTGCACGGATAATACACTTTAAGCCTATGAAACAGCGATTTAGTAACAACCTGTCAGATAGAGACAAACTACAATACTTTTTCACGTGAGAACACAAGAATCTCCCCGAACTGTACCGCATTTATCAACAATGACATCTTTGAAATAATCACGGGGTTTTTGCTCAGAATTTTGAAAAACTATTCTGAGATATTTAAGGAATATTCAAAAAATCATGTGCTGTTGAGGGGGGGGGAATAGTGTTCCAAGTATTTTAGGAAATCGAGTTATTGCATACCCTGTTAACTTCCAATAAAACCCCTGAAAATAATATTTTCTTCCTACAAATGCTTTCCTTTTGACAATTGCGCATTGAATCATTGCATCAAAATGATCCCTCGGAATGAGTTACCCTTTTATTTATATAATTATTTGATTTTCAATTCAAATAAAAAAAGAATTGTTCGTTTTTCCACCTCTTGCTAGTGTGGCACACATTCTTAAAGAGTGCCCCCTTTTCCTCCAAAATTTGTGCTTCAAATCAAAACGACCTACATGACAGGTTGCTCGCTCGCTAACGCTTAGGTCGGCATTGATATTTGATATAGTTATGCCCTTAATTAAATGTGTTTTCAGTTTGTGAATCTGAACATGTTAAGAATCATTCAGAAACATTTTCACGTGTTATTATATTTTTATGTACACCATGCGATTATGCACGGGCTTAACAAATTTTCTCGCCTCATTTCGCTTGTTTCCCACATTGATATAGTCATTGAAACCCAACTGTAAACTTTAATGCTATGATAATGTGTTATTTTTATATTACAGCAAAGATAGAAAAAGCAAAATTGTGTAATATAGATCTTATATTATAATCGGCCAATAAAGGCGTATATTGCCAATGTATAAGATGGTTAAGTTGGTATGTTGTACACATTACAGATGTCACTTATTCAAATATAGCCCTTGATTTGGATGTCTCCAAAATTTGAAATTTTAACGTCAACCCCGGACCGGGATTGCAGCCATGACTTTTTGTGTCATGTTATGCAATATATTCATTGTCTGCTGTACTTTTAAGGTATATATGTATGTAATTTATGTCAAATACGTTTGATAAATTTAAATATGTGCATAGTTGATTGATGATCGATTGAAGATTATAGAGAATACACAGTAACTGATTGATATTGCAGAACAACATCATTTAATATCAGCTGGCTTTCAAACCTTCTGTAAAACAGATGGTATTCTGAAAATGGTCACTATAGTACAGGAGAGAGTAGTTAAATATTAAAAACAACAGCAACACTTCGTTTCGACAAATCTGCTACACAAAATCCCCATGCTTGACATACTAACACAGAAATCAATAAGGGGACTATGTCAATTGTTGACATATACCACTACATCGGCACTCCATATGGAACGTTCATCAGGATTCGAACTGACATCGCTCATCTTTTATTGCAGTATGAGTTAAATTAGTCCCATATAGTAATGCAAATGTGATATACTCTCACCTGGAAACCAATGGAAATGTGCATTTTTATGGAAAGATTTTCCATCCAACCGTACTGTGTATTATTTTAAGTTATTGAAGCGCAAGAATCTGCCTCCCACTGCGTCGGCATCGAGGGTTCTGAGGTGTGCTAACCCCCCCCCCAAATACAGATCACATCCTTCGCTATTTTACTTCTAGCTGTGGTATTAATTCTAGAATTTACTTTGAGATAATCCAGCAACTGATCGCTCCCCACAGATAGTCATACAACCATTCTTCATGTCTGTGTAGCGCGTGACGCAAAAATTCTATGACGTCATCGCTGATGCACGTGGTGCGTTTGCGGAAGTAGCCGTCGATTGTGATTCATAATCCAAGATCTTGTGCCCAAGTCGGAGGTTTGCGTCAAACACAGAAGTGATGTCATAGGTATCGTTATGGCAGTGATTTCGGTGATGTCACATCCACGCGCTTCTGCTATCTCGCGGAATCCTTGGAATAGTGGCCTGCCTGTATTTGGTAAGCTTGCTGAGCGGAAGGTTTGCGTTACCAAGCGTGCCCATTACTACATTATTCTCTAAGAGAAGAAAACACACAGAAACAGACAGCTAACATACAGACAGAGGCCTCGATCCTGGTGAAGGGGGGGGGGCGGGCGGGGGGCGGGGGGGGCAAACAGTATCGATTCCCCCCGACACATAATTTTACAACTTGACAAATTTTTAAATGTGCAATGCCCAAA
>JZLH01S0623706.1:22764-37197 GCA_001188425.1 Eucidaris tribuloides | reverse complement strand
CGTGCACGTTTGACGTCTGGCATTTTTTGAAATTTGTCTGCCTGAGTAATTGAAAAAAAGATGAGTTTAACCGTCCAGATTTTCACCATAACTCAATAGGCTAACCTCCGCACGACCTTTGGCTAACGGCTGATCGGACAATTTTGGAATGGCACGTGCACGTTTGACGTCGCGAATTTTTTGAAATTGCTTCTGAGTAATTTGAAAAAGGATGAAGTTTAACCGTCCAGATTTTCACCAAAACTCAATATTTTACCCCAAGTCTCTATGAGAGGTGTTTATTTACATAAATCTTCACATTGGATATGATTTCAGCTGATGTCATTCATTAATGTGTTTTTTGACGTGCAAATGAATGACACAATCTTTAAAGGACATTGGCATGATTGGGAGAAGTAAAAAATGCGCCATGAACCAAATAGGTTGAAACTTATTCCAATGTATACACCAGCTGGAGTGTATACCCTGGCTGTGAGGATTTGTATTGGATCTGTTTACTTGAGGAAAAACAGCTTTCATTTTGTATTGAATTAATCGGGTGTCCTGATAGAAATTGATCCCATACAAAGCTACATAAAAATTCGTTCATGCCATGAAGAGTGTTCAATACTACTTTCGGTAATTTTTTAAAAAGTACTAAATATTGGACCGTGAAATTTAGACTGCAGAAGACTTGAACAGTGTACTTGATTCTAGAGTAGTTTTATCCCAAAGTGAGGACTTCCTCCAATCTGCTGTTTCACTTTAAGCAATACCTGCCACAACAGTTTACTGTCTTAATTGGTTGATACAATCAAGGGGGTTCAGAAAATGCTGATTTTCCTTAACTACGTGCTGAAGCTCGCTGCACTCGTTTGCTCAGGATTTGGACTCACCGAAAGAGCGCTGTCTCTAACTGAGACTATTTTTGTCCCACTTAAAAACAAACTCCAGTAAACAAACACACATGAACAAAACAACAATGACCATTTGATAGTATTCCACGTATTTCTCTTTCTCTCTGTGTGATTCCGTTACCCTTGGCGACCCCCCTTCCTCACCCTTCCCCTTCTCTGTCTGGCCTATCCGCCCTGAGGTATTTTGGTCAAGTTTACAGACGGATATCAAGGTGCGTATGTCTATGGGATTAGGCGTCGCCATGGTAACGTGTACAGGTTTGGATCAGACAGCGACTACTTGAGGCACTCTTCCAAATCAGCTCAGGTGGGCTACATGTATATGGTACCCCTGTCTTTTATTGGTAATACATGCAGTCTAGAATATTCTCTAACAATATTGTTGGAGTAAAGTTTGATTGGTATATTTCTGAAGATAAACATAATTACAAAATTATGGATGTGAAAGATAAATAGAAATAACTATAATAAATGCTAACAATTATTATATTTTCATTTTGAAATCAACATATTGTTACACAAACCTTACAGGGTATTATTATTATTATCATCATCCTCATTTCTAAATAACAATAATAATGATGATGATAATAATAATAATAATAATAATAATAATAATAATAATAATAATAATAATAATAATAATAATAATAATAATAATAATAATAACAATAATAATAACAATGATGATGATAATAATAATAATAATAATAATAATAATAATAACAATAATAATAACAATGATGATGATAATAATAATAATAATAATAATAATAATAATAATAATAATAATAATAAAATAAATAATAATAATAATTAATAATAAACAACATAACATCAACAAAATAATAATAATAATAATAATAATAATAATAATAATATAATAATAATAATATATTATATTATTATTATTATCATTATTATTATTATAATAAATAAGAATTATTATTTGTATTACTGGTGTTGGTAGTTTCTTCTCTTTGCATGTATAGAATGTTAACATTTTTCTGGTTTGTACTTTTAAAGAGTGCTTCCAATTGGTAACAGGTGTAGACAGTAAGTACCCGAGGCAAATATAACAGATGGTGCACGATACATCATTGTCATGTTGAAACAACGTCACTGTGTTGATAATTGGTATAGGCCTACTGTAATATCCAACCATTACAGGGCATGTCTTAATTATTAGGCTAGTCATAGGAGGATGAACCTATGTCATTGACATGCGCTCCGCTGTCATGTACATGATGTACATGTAGCCTGTGTGGATGGTAGGATATAAGCAGCTTCTGTTTGATATTGTCATTTAAATTCAATTACATGGAGTAAGGTAACACTCATGGGAAAGAGCCTCCGCCACCCCACAACAACCAAAATATCGTACAAAAAATTGCCTTTGTGACGTGACAAACTTTCTTTTTTTTATTCGTTTTTCTTTCTTTCACCTGTTCCTCCGTTTACCCTTTTTTTCTTCAAATTGCTTTGCAATAAGACATCCTTTTTGTGACATATCGACCATTTATTTTTTGTGTGTAACTTTTTTCATTACTCTGAAAGTTTTTATGCACTATAAAACTACCGGTAGTGATTTTTTTTAAATCGTATAAATGTATTTTTCTGCGTACACAGTGATTTACTTCAGTAATATTTACAGTACTGACAATCCAAAGTCGATATACTTGTATTTTGACGTAGTACTTCTGAGAAAAGAAAAAAATAATTGCCCTTCGTTTTTATGAGTAATAATGACTTATGAATAACAATCAGTTGGGAGGTTACTATATCATTGCCGTCAAATTTAAGACATATTCTGTTAAATATTGCAGAAACGTCCTCGATGTATAGTTTGAAAACACCGTGATGGAAATGTCATGACAATGTCTCTTTAATGAGTTACTAAAGGGAGGACAATGTTTCGTAAATATCCGGCCCAATGAGTTGATTTTATGCCAACCGGGTGCAGTTGGTAATGAGAAAACTTGCTGTAGAGTTTAAGTTAAGTGATATTTTTGGAAGCTCGTTACCCAAAATGTAATTTCTTAGTTTTTTTTACATTGCAACGCTATTACCATGAGTGTGTGAAAGGAAACTCTCTCACGATCTGTACGCAATACAGGGCATTATTATAACGCTACTTGATTGACCTTGGCATTATTCAATAATAAAACACTTATATACCGCAAAATTAGAGGAATACATTGCTAATCGAGCTTAAAATTGCAATTACTCTTGTTTTTTTTTTTAAGTATACAGCATTATTTTCCGACGATGCAATTCGAAAACGAGTACCATATACAACATTTACACAACTACTCATAATTTCATACTCCGAGAAAAAAAGATTTTCAGTCCGATTTCCCCACAGATTTGAACTTAAAATAATTTACCTGTGTAACTGTGAGCTGTCCCTTCTCAAGACGGCCAAAAACGTTGTTTGCCCGTCCGCGAATGATGACATTTTTGATAAAATCTCTGTAAGAAAAAAAAAACCAGAGATACAGTGTTCAGACATGGAAACAGACATACAAATACATCACCTAAACAAACAAGCAAACACCCACACAGACCACACACACACACACACACACACACACACACACACACACACACACACACACACACACACACACACACACACACACACACACACACACACACACCACACACACAAAGTACGTAAACAACGATATCACGAACACTTCTTTGTAATCCTGGGCTATAAATTGGTGACGCCTTATAACCTAACCTGAAATTGTGAAATGATAATGATTAGTTCTAGTCTTCAATACCCCGTTCCAATTTATATACTTGGGATGAGAGGTGCGTTGTAATTTGCGATTAACACCGTGACGTATCCTCGTTTTCAATTACAAGCGAAGCAAAACTGATAAGCCCAGAGTATATTACACCAATTGCATACTTAAATCTATATCAAGTCACAGCCCTCTTTTTGCAACGTTAAAGTAAGCTGAATGTTTCTTGTAAAATTCCAAGTTCATTACACCGCTCAAATCGCCACTTCTGTGTCGAAGAAGAAGAAGAACGGAAGAAGAGAAGAAGAGAAGAAGAAGAAGAAGAAGAAGAGAAGAAGAAGAAGAAGAATGAAGAGGAAGAAGAAGAAGAAGGAAGAAAGAAGAAGAAGAGAAAGAAGGAGGAGGAGTAAAAAATAAAAAATAGAAGAAGAAGAATATTAAGAAGAGAAGAAGATAATAAAAAAAAAGAAATAAAAAAAGAAGGAGGAGAAATAAACAAAACCGATTGATGATTTGGGGATTATAGCACCTTGATTTGGATACTTATTGTCATGACAAAACCATTTTTATAGCATATTGTACTATTTAAAAAATATCAGGTGTGCTATAGTTCAATATACACGTAGGCCTATTGTTGATATGCCTTTAGGTTTCGAGAAGTACATGTACAGATGCAAGCAGTCCACTTTACTCTTCTCCTCTGAGCGTCACAATAGAAGTAGTGACTTCGGTATGATAGAAATCATTTTTGTGACAGGTCTTTACAGTCGAACAAGCTCGGTCTCCAAAGGGAAATTGCAACCAGAAATTCAAATGATTCAAGAAGATAAGAAACAGAGTTTGAGAAAACAATAAACGATACAGCTAAAAAAAGTGCACATTTGAGAAATTCATGAATATCTGGCATTTTGAGGTTAATCAACTTGTTTTGACGATTTTCCACTGTGCACCGCAAAGACCCTACTCTAAAAGTGGACAAATTAACATGTTAAGAATTTTTGGAATTTGGAGTTGATCAACTTATTTTTGGGTACTCCCTTCTTCATGTTTTTTGATTCAAACTTCATATTTATTGAATGTGAATGCTAATTTCTGATCGAAACCGAGACCAAAACCTATAAATGTGGGCGGGCTCCAACACCGTTAACACTTCACCACATTCGAAGTGCAAAATTTGAACGAATTAACTCCACTCCTTGAATTTTTCAACTCGCATACGTCAATGCGTCAATTGTTTCTATTCGGTAAATTTATTTTGGATCAGATAATTCAATGGAATTTTGCCTTGCGTTAGTAAAGGAGTCAATTTTCAGCAAGTCCAAGATGACTGGCAAGTCAAAATGCTGGTATATACTCAAGTCACAAGTATAGTCACTCAAAAATAACGATTCGATTCCGATTTGAGACCTAAAACGGTCCAAATCGAATGATTCGAGTCTACAACACTGTTACGTTGGGATACATTCGTTTTGGATTCAATTCAGAAATATAAGATATTAAATTTTAATACCAGCTTTATAAAAAATACACTTGTTCTGTGACCAGTTCCAGTACTTGGATATAAGCCTGTGTTATGACCCGAATTAAGTTCGACCAATCCGAATTTACTTTGTCCAATGACTTGCAATTTTTATGGATAAATTATAACTGATAAACATCAGGGTTACGATAATACTTATCCATCAACTGTTATAGAGTGACTGCTGTTAGCAGCTGGTACTTTTCAAATTTCTAACCTAATTGAATCTTGGACCTTGGATTACTAAACGATGAAAACGATCAAGGAAGCAGAACAAAAAACACACACAACCCCCGTCCCCGAAAATAACTAATTAACAAAACTCGTGAACGACGGAAATGTGATATATAAAAGAATATATGTAAATAACACAAGTACTTATTCTTTAATCAATAGCAACTAATTTCACATAATGACATATTTAAAATCCAATGAAATCATCATTACGACTATAATTTACGTGAAATATGCCGATCTTAATACTTGAGAAAGGGTTTATAATATGATATAATGTGCTGTAATTTAATATAATATGAAGGAGTAGAATGGGATGGAATGGAATGGACTGGACTAGACTAGACTAGACTAGACTAGACTAGACTAGACTAGACTAGACTAGACTAGACTAGACTAGACTAGAATAGAATAGAATAGAATAGAATAGAATAGAATAGAATGTAATTACATATACATATTTATAAACATAATCGGATTGGCATATGCCAAAAATATATGTAGTTTAACATGCAAGTTTCTTAGTTTAACTTGCAAATTTTGCAAGGCAAGACATTTACACAACGAAACGAAATAGAAAATACAAATGTTTCTATATTATTTCTAAATGGACTTTCTTCAACTTATTTAAACAGTGTAGTTTGGTTCCTTAATCGCAATGGCATGTCAGTCTGATCATCTATGTCCTGAAAGTGACGCTAGCCAAAAAGACAATATATCAAAAGATACATCTGAAACATGACCCACTGCAAGAAAAAATAATGGTATAATAATAATGGTCACACAAGGTTAGTGAACTGACCTTCACGCCCCTACCCACGTTATGGCCTAGGTCATGTTAAATAACGGATATTCGAACATAACAAACGTGTCATTATGTATCATATCAATTTAGATAAGGGCACGGCAGCTGTTAACCACGACATCATATGGGTTTTTTTTTATCTCTAACCCAAACAACATAGAGAGCAATGTGCTGATATAACCAAGGTATGTAACCAACCAGAGCTGTTGTATTCTCTTATATAGGTGTGTTAATGATTTGCCTGGGCCCTATCTCATAAAACTTGCAATCAATTGCAAATCCAAAAATCGATTGTAAATCTCCAAATACTGGGTTCTGATTGGTTGAAATCATCTTGCAATTGATTTTTTGAGATTTGCAATCAATTGCAAAGTTTTATGAGACAGGGCCCAGGTAGACCAATTTCGTTGATGTATTGACTGACATTAGTGGTGAATAATAATTCCCGGAAAACGTATAGTTTGATATTCATGTTTGAATAATTTAATTGTTCTGTACAAGGAGGGCATTGCCCTGACCTCGGTAAGGCTAAGGTAGTTATTGGCCCATGGTAACTTTTGGTGACAATTCTTTACGAAATATTGGTTAATGATACATTATTTTGCCATCATTATGGGTTCTAATACACGTACATGTAGTAAGAACGATTTATTCAATTTATGGGCATCTTTCAACAATGGTTCCAGTTTAAGAAAATCTGAGCTATACAGTATAAATCCTCCATGCTAAAAGTATCTGTGGTAAGGTCTAGGTAATGGATAAAGACCTGAAAAAGTTCTTTAAAGAGAATATTTCAATGCTTCAAAACTTAAGGTGGAAATCTAGGAGTACCCAGTTTTGCCATGCCCACTTCCCCCATATTGTGTGACAATAAAAACTTGGCGTGATGCATAATTCACCCGTTATCTTGCTGCAGCATAACTTTTCAAAGTTTTGTGTTCTTAAACAGGGGTTTAAATAGCTAAAATTACATTTTTAATTGAATTACCACAATATGCAATGTTTTTAAAGCCTATCTTTATATAACGAGATAAGTATTGGATCTAGATTGTTAGATTTATAAACTGTTGTAGGGATTCTCACCCGAAATTCACCCAAAGTTTCCCGTAAACATGTTAAAGGCAAACATAAAAGTATGAATTTGTCCACTCTCCTTTCTGAAAATATTAGTATGAATAATGTTAGCTTACACTAATTAATCAAACAAAATTGATGAAACAAAAATGTACCTGCATGATGCAGCATAACAAACTTAACAATGCAGTATAGAGTTTTGGTACTAGAATATGCAATGTTTAGTCAGGATTTTCACAAAATCGGCGTAAAGAAACAAACTATCAATCATTATTTATTAGCTATTGAAATCTACATTTTACTTTTCACAGAGAAATAAAAGTTCTTCGAAACAGAACTAAACTGATTAAATGAAAAAAAATGAAAATACAGCTCGCTAGAAATTTGCGATATAGCCGCGAAGACTACATTGCACCAATTTAACAAACAATTGAGTTGGGCATCGGTTTGTGAATGTGATGAATAAGATCACGAGGGAGGGGGAGGGGGGGGGTGGGATCGAGGAAAGGGGGATTGTCCAGAAAGCAGATGGCCCGGAAGTATTACATCGCTGAAGTTGTAAAAGTTGTACAAAACAAAATGCGATGACTGATATCTTTGGCCAAGTTACAGTATTATGAAAGTTGCAAAGCAGGATACATTGGCGAGAAATCTGACTGCATACACGCACATGTCTACGTGATATACTGTATTACGTATTCAACGTCATTGTCACTTCAAGGAGAGTATATTCAATTTCAATTTATTCATATTTCTGTTCAATACATGTAAAATAAAAGCAATAATACATCAACATAGTCAAACTTTGACATAAACAAAACTGGTATAATGATGCAAAATATTACATAATGGTCAATAGCAAACAGACAGTGGATATAGGTAAAGAAATATGAATGAGTCCAATTTAAAGCAAGCTTGTAAGTCGTATAGACCCCAAAATATATGGATTAAAAGAACAATTCGGAGTACGGATAAACAAATTGACCAAAGAAATAAACAAAATAGATCGTAAACAACGCACGAAACAAAATGAAAACAAAACGAAAAATAAGACAAATCAAAAGGCGTACGATTAATCCAGCAATTCATCAGAAAAGTGTGCGAGCGAGGAGTAGACAAATAAAACCAGACAAATCAGGAGAAGTCAGGATGAACTACGATAGTGCTCAAGTTTCTACGAAGGCAATCCGACTGTTCACTCAGTATTATGAATTTGTATACGAAGACATTATTCATAGGATCGATTCATTATAATAAATGCAAATCACATTACATTCCGGCAAGGACGCCAAACCATGCCACGTGGCCGAGCACCTGGCGAGCCCAAGGAAATTGGCCAGTAATTCTAAAGAGTATAGCATAAATTCCGTTTTTTCCGAGAGCTCGGCAGGTTGCTCGGACCAAGGTGCCGGGTAGCGTCCCTGCCGGGGCGTGAGTGGTGAAAAAAGAAAAAAGGCTAAAAGAAATTATTGTGTGGTATATGAACATAACAAATGTTGCTTTGAATTGAACTTGAATGAAAGCGTTGTTGATAAAATTGCCCATAGTAGTTTTAGTATACTTCATTTAAATGCCAGAAGTCTGAATAAAAACTTTGACAGCTTGGAAACAATGTTACATGCTCTTAATTTTTTATTTTCAATCATAGGAATTTCTGAAACATGGCTCCACACTAATTCACCTCCTACTTTTAACATTACCAATTATGATATGATTAGAGTCGATCGGAAAGATGGGAGAGGGGGTGGAGTCGCTTACTATATTCACAATTCTTTCAAATTACAAACAGCGACCTGATATTCAAATCTGATGCGATAGAGAAATTATTCATTTGAGATGGAATTTGCAGGGCGGATCCAGCTTTTTATAAAGGGGGGGGTTGGGGGTGGTATTTGCGATGGGAGCGTAGCGACCGAGTCCAAGCGAGCGACGATGCGGCGAGGGGGCTGAGGCTGTGGGAGGGGGTTTCCCCCCTCCCACAGTAGTGGCGAAATTTTTTTGAAAATCTGTGTGCTGAATGGGTTTCTTAGAATAAAATAATTTACAAGTTTTAACAAAACAGATAGATTAAAAAATGTGCCCGCGGTTTTCTTTTGGTGGCGGGGTTGCAACCCCCCCCTCTAGATCCGCTTCTGATTTGAAGACGCCAAAAATATTATTACTCGGTCTTGATGAACAGGGACCTCCCAAAATCAAATTGGATAGTATTCCTTGAAAATTCCTTAGAAAAATTATAGAGTAAAAACCTCAATCAAATCTGTCGGAGAAAAAGAAGAATTATATATTATGGAAGATTTCATACATTAATATTACGGACGTACAAACAAAAATGTGTCGTCAAATTTGAATTGAATATGCCCTTAATTCGTATGACTCTTTCCACTTATTGACAAAACCGACTCGAAATTACCTGCCAAGTTCTGTTATCTTATTGACAATATTTTTGTGTAATGTCACCGATACAACTAAAACCAGTGGATTAACATACCTAATGATATATCCGACCACCTGCCAGTCTTTACTGATATGTTCTCACTCTAACCATTATTCTAACAAAACATAATTTTTTAATTATACATACAGAAACGAATCGTAAGTTTAATGCTTCCATAATCTCAATACAGATTTATTCAAATGAAGACTGGTCGGATGTTCTATAATCAAAATAAACGTAATTCTGCATATGAAATGTTTTATCATTCTAAACTCACTAAAAATTATAATAATAAATACTTTCCTCTCGCTAAATTGCTTCACTAAAGAAGATAAAATACGTCAACCGTGGGATTACAAGAGCATGCTCAAATCAATCGAACCACGTGTAATAAATTATACAAGAAATACTTGGCGAAATTTTTCTCCGTCTAATTTGGACCAGTATAAAAAGTATAGAAACAGGCTGACAGGTATTATACGAACATCTCGCAAATGTATAATGCAGAAAATTCAAATCAGCTAACGGAAATGCCAGCTCCACGTGGAAAATAATTAATGAACTTATTGGTAAGAAAAAAAATCTCCCCATGTCAATTCAATTATCCAAAATAACGAAGAAATATCCAATTCCCATGATATTGCAGGAGCATTTAATTCTTTCTTTTTAAATGCTGGCCCAAATCTTGCATCGAAAATAATCTGCAATGATAAACATATTTATTGACTTTTTACCTACGCATTTTGACGAATCATTATTTCTTACTCCAACGCACTCACAGGAAATTATTGAAATCGTTACTTCATTTAACCAAATCTAGTGGACACGATGGACTGAGCACCAAACTCCTCAAACAAATTATTACGAAGATAACTGCCCCACCAGTTCATATATTTAATCTATCTATATCCACCGGCGTTTATCCAAATTCGTTTAAAACAGCAAAAGTCATTCAACTTTTTAAAAAGACGACCCATTACAAATAAGCAATTACAGACCAATTTCGTTACTGCCATGACCAAATTTTCCAATATCTAGCCTCGAAGAGACATATAGTGGGTATTTGTATGGATTTGTCAAAAGCGTTTGATACCCTTCATCATGAGATACTGCTGTATTAAATTAAATTATTATGGAATACGGGGCATTAATTTATCATGGTTTAAAAGTTACTTATCTAATAGAAGTCAATTTGTTGTTTGTAATAATTGTTCGTCCCCAAAGCTCCCAATTACGTGTGGAGTCCCGCAAGGGTCAATTCTTGGTCCCTTATTATTCCTTATATATATAAATGATATTATCAATTCTTCCAGCAAACTTTCATACATTCTTTTTGCCGATGATACTAACATCTTTTTATCCCATGAAAACTTAAACATTCTCATTAATACTCTTTAATCAAGAATTGCTTTGTGTATCCCAATGATTCAGGTGTAACAAATTATCACTCAATCAAGAAAACAAACTTTATGCATTTTAAAACAAATTCTCGCGACAATGTACATATTAACATAAAAATCGACGATACTTTTCTCGACAAAAAACATTTTACTAAATTTGTGGGTGTTCATTTGGATGACAAATTAACTTGGAATGTTCATTTCGACAACATCACATCTTTGATATCAAGAGCAATCGGCATTTTATATAAATTCCAAAAAGTTCTTTCGTCTCAAGTATTATTCATGTTATAAAATACACTCATACTACCTCATATTAGTTATTGTAACATTGTATGGTGGGAACAGCAGTAATCTCAATGTAAATAATATTCTAAAGTTACAGAAAAGGGATAGCTATTCGTATTTGCACCGGTTCGCGCTACCTCGCAAATACTGATTCTGTTTCATCGACTACATACATTAAAAATTAAAGATGTTACTATCTTACAGACGGGCTATATTTATGTACAAACTCACTAATAATGAATTACCATCATCCTTCAACACGATTTTTACGTTCAACAAAGACATTCATAGGTATCCCACCCGAATTTCACATAACTTTCATCTATCTAACCCTATAATGACATAAGCATCTAAATCCATCAGGCACTATGGTCCAGACAGATGGAACCCTTTACTGGAATCAATTAAATTATGTCCCTCCTTACTATCCTTCAAACATAAGATGAAAAAGCATCTGTTGTCGACATACTACCCTTCTGAAATTTGAAAACATCCCCGAGTTGTTACTGGTTTTAGCCGTGTGATTCCATATATCATTTACGTTCGAGTCAATCTGTCAATTTAACAAGTTACTAGTAACTACTGATACGAGGGCTTTTTCATTTTCGTTTTCCTTTTGCCTTTCCTATTTTCTTTGCCTTTCCTTGTCTTTCACTTTTTCAATTTTCTTTTCCCCCTCATGCACCATTCTCTTTCTCTTCTTTGTACCCTTAACATGTAAATACACGTTTACATATAATGTATACATAGCCTTTGTTTTGAAATTATATGTGATATGTAAAATTGTATACACTTTGCTAACCGTGATTTTGTATTATACTTCATTAATTACTGTAGGCAGACATGTGTACATTATTCTCGCAACAATTGTTGTATTGTCATTTTGGGCTGACGCCAATTTCAAGCTGTAAAGCTTATGACGCCAGCCACGCTGCATAACCTGTATCTTGTTTATTTCTATGTATAATATATTTATATAAACCAATGCGTAATGTATGATCAATCTTGATAATCAAAGTCATTGTTATATTTATGTTATATTATCATTGTATGTATCTACATTGAATGAATTTTGTATGATCAACTTATATATGGGATGATTTAAAAAAAAGGAAAGGCCTGTAAATAATGGTATAACGTGAAAGGTCGCTCATGAGTTTTTAATCGCGAAACAGAGTCCAGGAAGTAACACCTTTACCCTTCCAATACAGAAGCACTTTGGTTCCTGAAACAGTGATTTTTGTTGAAACATGTTTTTCTTTGCGAAGGTCATAAGCAGTTTTAGCTAGTTTACCACGTTGCGCTTCCATGTCTGTGGATAGGTCAGTGCGGACTGTGATCCTCCGGGGTTGTTGGCTTGCGGTGGTATCAGAGGCACGGGGTTGGTTCGGGCGTTGGCGCTGGCGCTCTTCGAATGCGGAGATCAGTGGCGTATCTAGCAGGGGGCAAGGGGGGCACGTGCCCCGGGCGCCACTTTCAAGGGGGCGCAAAACAGGCAAATGTTAGAAGAAAACAAGGGTAAATAATTGAAAAAAGGAATAAACGGAAAGAAAAAGGGGGAGAAAAACATTGAAATATTACTTTCACGAACATCCAAAGAAGCTTCCGGCGAAAAAAAAAAGTTGCAAAGGGCGCGATTTCGACGCTATGCCAAGGTACATGTAGCAGCTGCTGGAAGGGGCGCGATTTCGGCACTTGCCCCCTGTTTAAGATTTTGGAAGGGGCGCAATTTTTGCACTTGCCCCGGGCGCTGCATTTCCTAGATACGCCACTGGCGGAGAGAACTCTATTCCTGTCTCGCATGTACACGAATTTCGCTATGATGGCAGGAGGGGTAGGGTTTGGGCGGGACGGACCTCCGTCAACCTGGGTTGATGAGGCAGCATTGTTGCGTCAGGGCCCCGTCAGGGCAGGCGATGGAAGTTCACCAAAGAGATGTTAGAAGCCTCGTCGGCGTCAATCCCGAGAAAAATGAAAGTATCTCGAAGTACGGTCTCAACATTTTCGTCACGAGATTCGAGTACTCCGTAAAAAAGCAAATTCATGCGTCGGTCATATATTTCTTTCAATGATAGTTTTTCTCGTATCTTTGAGATTTCAGCCGCCACTTTGTTTTCCATTTCGGGAATTTTTCTTTGTTCCAGTACTGCCAGTTTGTGAGAGTTCACTGTGACAGAATCCTCCAGTGCCGAAATTTTCCGATTGATAGAGGCAATTTCATTTGAAATTGAGTCGAGTTTAGTACAGACATTTGAAGAAGTGCTTGTGATACTACGCTGAATATCAGCTAGCGTTAGTTCTGGAGGCTCAGTTTCAGTTCCGTCACGTTGGCTGGGTTCAGCGCGGGCGGGCTGGGCGTGAGCACCTCGTTCTTTGCTTGTCTGGCGCGTCGTACGTGAAGTCATATTGTAGTTCAGGCATTGGCGATTTGGGCTGAATGAATATAAGCTAATTTAAACGAAAATCAGGGTCAGAATGAAGAATTTCGTTCCTGGGAGTAATACTCGAGATAGTCCAAATGACCGAGTCGTAACAGTTATTGGCAATAATATGCAGAAATTAGGGTATAAAAATCCGGTTTAGGGTGAGAAAGGTGGGCGTTGGCCGCGAAACCGGAGAGCTATCGCTGCACGTCCGTCTCCATTGAAAGCCAAGAAAGCCAAGGATCGCCTTGATTATGAATAAATACTAGCTTAAATAAATACTAGCTTAAAATATAAGTGGAGATTGCACTTTAACTCAGATTGATGGAATGAATTTCTAGTACATTTTACTCTTTGTGGAGTGAAAATTAATCTTAATTGAATGACCACATGCCTCACCCTAGAGTCCTGTATGAGTCCTTCAGACACCAAAATCAAGAAATCACTGACCGTCACTCCACAAAGGGTAAAATTTACTGGAAATTCGTCCTTATTCTCAATTAACTACTTATAAATTGAACTTTCACCACTTAAAAGTAAATATTTAATTCATACAGTATTTGTTTTCTACACTGTATGCATATGCCTAGTAAAAGCATAAGGGCAT